>JAASFV010000103.1:0-41129 GCA_023334015.1 Globisporangium paddicum
CTTGGGACGACATATGCTGGAATCTGTATGTGAGAATCGAACTTGGACATGGAAACCTGGGAAAAGCGCGGGCATGGGTTCAAGAATCAGCTAGTTGGGGTCACGGAAAATGTCCGATCTCCAAAACACGGGCAAGAGATGGCGTGAGGGAGTGAATATGAGGATCCTCGCTCACAATGAAAGCTTGTGAAGACTTGACGTTAGGCGCAATATAAAGATGCTTCGGTGTGCCATTGCATTGCCTCGCGTCGAAGGCACCAGACACGGCGTCTCTCTGTCTCTCACTCTCTCTGTCTCTGTCTGTCTGTCTTGGTACAGTAAGGCTGTGACGTGTGACGCAGGCGCCTTTCGCGCGGTGGACCCGTCACTTCGGCTAAATGGAAGATTAGCAGTAGCTTTTCCACCACACCAAGACAGCACCAAAAAAAAATGGAAGGGCTCTTTTGATTTGATTGTGTTGGTCACATTGCGCTGGTCACGAGCACGTGCGTGCGTGCGGTCGCGCCAGAGGACACTTTCTCTCTCTTCGTCTACGTGGCAGAGCCTACTTGTGCATGGAGCTCATGTACGGCGACTTGTAAACCGCGACGCGCTCGCGCGCCTCGCCCACGTACAGAGCCCGGAACGGGATCTGGATCATCTTCTTGTACTGCAAGCACATGCACACAGATATCTCTCTTCATTAGCGACAAGCGTATGCGCCTCCACCGAATATGAACAAGCAAGCGTACCGCCAGAGTGCCGTACACCATCAGCACAAAGCCCAGGAGCTCCACCCTAGCGACCACAAGACACACACAAAAGTTAGCTTCACGACAGCCTAGTTGCATCACAGTTAGAGTCTCAACACGATCGTACCAGCTGTAGAGCGTCCACTGCTCTCCAGCCGAGTTGGGGCCCTGCCACTTGAGCACGTAATAGACGAAGAGGCTCAGCATCCACACACCCAGCGTCCGCAGCGTCTGCGCATCAACAACACACATAGCCACACTGTCAGTCCACAGAGCCACTACAATAGACAACACTCAGGCGCACCTCGGCAATGCTGCGCATGACGGCCGAGAGGTGCTTCGTGACGTAGTTAGCCGTCACGTTGAGCGTCCCGACCGCTATGATGTACACGACGATTAGCGCCACGAGCGTCGGCGAGTTGCCCACTTTCACGAACGAGTCGTAAAAATCCTCGTGCCAGATCTTGGAGAAGCCCGTGGTGCTCGCCGGCGTGAGTGTGAGCACCGGAATGAGCACGATGTAGAAGACCAGGCCCCACAGGCCCTCGAGCCCCACGAGCAGCATCGGACTCACGTTGAGTGCCACCATCATGTGCTCCTCGACCACGATCTGCAGCGCGCAGAGCACCTGGGCCGCGATGATAAAGCCCAGGCCTAGCAGCGCGTTCCAGGTCTCCTCGTCCGACTCGGCTTGGGTCTTGGTCGAGTCCTTGCTGCTGCTGTCGCCGTGCCCGACGCCCGCCCAGCCCACGAGCACGACGGAGATCGCGACGACGAGGATGCTCATGTAGTGGTATGCGTACAGGCGCTTGCCCATGAGTCTGACTGAGAAGACCGCGCTGAAGATGATCACCGAGCCGCGCGCCATCTGATACACGGATGAGGAGATCCAGAGCAGCCCGACGTTCGCGAGTACGGTCTGTAGCAGATCGAGCAGCGACGGCAGTGCCACCGCCACCATGGTCTTGAGCGACACGTGCGCCTCCTGCGCAGTCGACGCCGGGTGCGCCAGCAGCGGCTGCGACTCCTGGTCGTTCTGGCGACGCGCAGCAGCGGCCTGGCGCTTCTTGTTCATAGCCGTGACCTCGGGAGTGTTCATGTACTTCTTGCCGTCCTTGCGCAGGCGCGCGAGCGGCGTCGCGAGGTAGTCCGAGTGGGTCGCGGCCTTGCGCAGGTAAAGAAACACGAGCACGAGCGCCATCGCGAGCTTCATCTGCAGCACGCCGAACCAGGGCTTGTCGAACGGGCAGAGCGTCGTGAGCGCCGGCTCTGAGCCGTTGACAGGCGCCTGCGGATCGGCGCAGAGCTCCGTGCCGTGCGCGCGCACGCCGTACTCGGTCTTCATGATCACGGTGCTGAACGTGCCGGAGATGAGCATCGCGAGCCCGAAAAGGTTGCCCTCGCGGTGGCTCGACGCGCCCCCAGCCATTGTCGTTAGTACAAGCTTGTCTGGTGGTGGTCGGACGCCGTGTTTGATGTGCATGAGGGGAGCCAAATTCATTCGTTCGCAGGATCAAATCGAACTGACAGATGTCTCTGATTCGATAAAAATGGGTTTGAAGAATGTCTCTGATTGGATATCATTTGGTAGATACCTCTTATCAGCCAATCAGAGCGTATATCATTAGTTTTTTTTAGCGAAATGGACAAAAATCAAATCTGAAAGTGTGACAACACCAAGGGCGCTGGACGAACGCAAGGAGAGCAGTCAGTGGCTGCATGGACAGCTCGCTGTGCTATCACGACGCTCGTACGCCAGTCATCAGTATGTCATTGCGATCCATATCCTTCTTCGTTGGCTGCCTGGGAATTTTCTCATTTGATGAGGATGGGTACAGTTCAACATGAGCACATGGCAAAATTCCAAATATCCATCGAGAAGTGGCGCATACAGTATCAAAGAAATCCGCATGCATGCACAAGCATTCCCTGATTCGCCAGCAACCACACACACAGATAGATCAATATGGGCAACTGCATTGGCATGGACGCCACTAGCAAGCGCGGCGACGTGGAGGTGGTCGTGCTGCAGTCGCCGCGCGGCCAGACGCGGGCGGCGGCCAAGGCGAGCGGCGGCGACTCGTTCGTGGACGTGCTCTTCTTCCCGGACCCGGGCATGCCGTGCCAGAACTTCCGCTCGGACAAGGGCTGCACGCGCAAGAACTGCAAAAAGATCCACGACGAGGGCTCGTCGCTGCTCACGTTCCTCGAGTGGCTCAACAAGGCCAAGAAGACCATGGACATCTGCGTCTTCACGATCACGTGCGATGAGGTACAGTGGTGCTGTGTGTATTGTTTGGATGGATGGATGGCGATAGTGGCTTGGAGTTAACGGTGTGTGCGCTTATGTTTGTGTGTGTATTAGATTTCGGACACGGTACTGGCAGCGCACGCGCGGGGTGTGGTCGTGCGCGTGATCACGGACGACGGCATGGCGAAAGGCAAAGGCTCGGACATTCAGAAGTTTATCGATGCGGTGCGCATACTACTACATTGTCATAGACAAAGAGTAATTGGGTTGTGCTGTGGCTAACTTGTATTTGCGTCTGTTGTGGTGATGGTGGAGCAGGGCATCCAAGTGCGCGACGACAATGCGCGGACGTACATGCACAACAAAGTGCGTCTTCGTGTTGCTCTTGTGGTCGCAATGTGCTCGTGGTGATCACTCGCTAACCTACTGTGTTGTGTTGCTCTATGTGCAGTTTTGCATTATTGACAACAACATCCTCCTCAATGGTAAATCAGCTTCATTGCTCATCTCTGGTTTGCTGTTTGCTGTTGGACATGGGAGAGCTAGTGGACTAACACTCCACTTCTTGATGCTATGAATGGTGATCAGGATCGTTCAACTGGAGTCGCCAAGCCGTCGTGGGCAACGCAGAGAACTTGGTGATCAACATGGGCGGCCGTATCATTGGTGCGTTGCCATGGTGCCGTGTTGGGTCATGTTGCACTATGTGTGGATGTGTAATTAACATATGTAATAATATGTGTATGTGTGCGATCTGTTAGGCCGCTTCAAAACCCAGTTTGAGAAGCTCTGGAAGCAGTACGAACGCTGAGCTCTTCGTCAGCCCAGTGGCGAAGACACAGAGAGGCTCATGAGTTCCACCAATTTTCCGCATCCCAGATTGCGCTATCATAGACATACACAGAACGGATGTGTAGACATAGGGCAAAGCTATTCATAGCTCAGGTATATTATAGTTAGTCTGCACGTATGGCCAATGCACATGCATCGCTCCAAGCGATGCGTATCAAAGCATTGACAACCAATTCAATCTGAAATTGCGGTATTAAACGAATCCAACGAAAACAAATCTGACAAGTCTGAGAATGCAGTATTAACCGAGTCAAAAGCAGACATTTTAATATCATTTAAATCCGCTTGCGAATTTATCCGGGCCGCCAACCAAATCAAACGATGTCAATCAAGACGAGGCAAGCTTCTTGAGACCGTCATGATGCTGCGCCACCTGCGCCGCTCGAGCCTCGCGGCCTCGCTGCAGCCACGATGGACCATGCGTTCTCTCTCCGCTGCTGCTTCTGGTGATCTTCCTGCGGCTCCTGTCGCAGAGGACGCGACAGAACTCGCCGAGCGCCTTGACACGCTCGAGCGGATCCAGGCGACGCCCATGCGCGAGCGCTTCCGCGTGGCGCTCGTGGGCCGCACGAACGTCGGCAAGTCGACACTCTACAACCGCCTCACGAAGACGCGCTCGGCCATCGTGCACAACGTGCCCGGCACGACGCGCGACCGACGCTACGCAGTGGTAAGAGCCTATCTATTGAGCTGCTCGTGTGCGGCGTGGTTCTAATAGTGTTGTTTGTGCCTTATGTGTATGCGTAGGCCCATTTAGCCGGCATGGAGTTTGACGTTATTGACACAGGCGGTCTGGAAGACGCGCCATCGGGGTCGTAAGTGAGCTGCAGCCTGGCGAATCTATTATGAATGCCTTGTTAACAGCGACTTATCAATGGTCTCTTTATTTCAATACGCTAGCCTGGAGGAAGGCATGCTGGAGCAGACGCGCAAGGCCGTGCACGAGGCCGACCTCGTGTTCTTCTTGGTGGACGGCCGCCAGGGAGTGACGCCCATCGACTCGCACTTTGCGCGCTGGCTGCGCCGCGAGAACCCTGAGGCACCCGTGCACCTCGTGGCCAACAAGGTCGAGGGCTACCCGGACCGCTGGGAGGACTCGATGAACGAGTGCTACCAGCTGGGCCTCGGGTCGCCAATCCCGCTCTCGGCTGAGCATGGCGAGGGCATCACAAACCTCATCGACGTGCTGATCCCGGCCTACGACGCCCACGAGAAGGTGCAGAAGGCGCTCGTCAAGGACCTGGTCAAGCCAGAGGAAGGCGTGACCCCTGAGGACGAAGAGGATGTGCGTATCCCGAAGTTGTCGGCACTTCGTGGTTTATATGTGAGCCTAACTCGGATTCTGACATGCGTATGCTGTATCATTTCGCTGTAGTCTCGAACGATCCGCCTCGCGATTGTCGGCCGCCCGAATGTCGGCAAGGTAATAAGGCAATAGTGGTGGTGTACTTCGTTTTATGTGCAACTGTATTCTAACGCGCGTGTGTATCTATGTATGATTCTGTTGTGCAGTCGACGCTGCTCAACCGAATCGTGCGCAAGGAGCGCGTGCTCACTGGGCCAGAGTACGTCCCCCTTTCTGCGCCGCCATCCTTTCAGGCTCTGTACTTATTTATTTATTTCGTGTACTTATTTTTCCAGACCTGGCGTCACGCGCGACTCGGTGGAAGTGCCCTGGGCGTTCCGCGGGCAGCAGATCAAGCTCGTGGACACGGCGGGCATCCGCAAGTACAGCAAGCGCGACCACGAGAACCAGATCGAGAACCTTTCGGTGCGCGACGCGTTCCGCGCGATCGATTCGGCCATGGTCGTGATCGTCGTCGTGGACATCAGCCAGGACAAGCTCATCCACATGGACCTTACGATCGCGCATAAGGTGATCGAGGAGGGCCGCGGACTGATCATCGCGGCCAACAAGGCGGATCTGACCGAGGACTCGGAGCATGAGATGCAGCGCATCCGCGACGAGCTCGGCAGCTCACTCGCGCAGGTCAAGGGCGTCCCTGTCGTGCCCATCTCGGCCCTGACCGGCAAGGGCATCCGCAAGCTGCTGCCTGAAGTGTACGTATGTTGGAGCATGCAACCTTTCGTGGGGATTGATTTTTAATTGGGGCGTCCTTATTTATTTATGAGTGCAGGATGAAGGCGTACGAGAAGTGGGACCTGCGCGTGACCACGGGTCGCCTCAACCGGTGGATGAAGGCCATGGCGCGCCACCACCCGCCGCCGACCGTCAAGGGCAAGACGATTAACGTCAAGTACGTGACGCAGGTCAAGAGTCGGCCGCCGACCTTCGCGCTCTTCGTCAACAAGCCCAAGGAGGTGCCCGAGTCGTACCAGCGGTGCGTCCCATTTATCTATTGCTCCCCAACATGCCTTAAATTGTTTTACGTTGAACACTCACACGTGTGAACCTATTTATATATGTTGCAGCTTCTTGCTGACCCAGTTGCGCGAAGAGTTCGACATGGTCGGCGTGCCCGCGCGCCTGCTGCTGCGCGGCAACAGCGACGATAACCCGTTCGAGAAGCGCACCAACTTCAAGAAGCGCACGAGCAGCGTCACGCACGGCAAGGCGCGCAAGAACCAGAACCCGTCCGTGAAAAAGTGAGCATGTACTTAACTACCTCCACCACCAGAACAAGAGCAGATAAATAGAGACACACTACACAACCAATGCTTGTTCATACAAAAAATCAATGTTTTATCCGCTTGTTCTAGCAATTTATCCTTGCTAATGGCGCGCAAATACTGCCACGCTCTTGCGCAAATACACCAAGGGGTCCTGGCGCTCCTTGTCTCTCTCTCTCTTTCGCTCGCTCGCTCGCATTATCTCTCTCTATCACGCACTCGCCCTGTCATCGCATTAGCCCGTGAAGTCTGGGAAGCACTGCGTGAACGTGAAGCCCTTGGCGGCATGCTTGCTGTCAAAGTGGTCGTTCAGCATCTTGGCCTGCTCGTCATATACGCATACAACACATTTACAATTATAAGCATCTCTCCATATACAAGACCTCTACGCGCCCACACAAGTGAGAGAGAGAGAGAGAGAGAGAGAGAGAGACTACGTACGTTGGCCGTGATCATGAAGGTGGTCATGCAGATCTTGCACTTGGTCGCGTCCTTGTCGGCCGCCATCTTGCCCTTGTTGGCGTCGTGGTTCTTCATCTTGGCCTCCTTGTTCTTCTTCACCATGTTGCGCTCGCGCGCCTCCTTCGACTTCTGTCCATTGCCGCCGCCCATGTTTGCTTGCTAATGTAGGAACTGGACTTGCCTCAGGAGCTCTTGCTGCTGTCGCTTGCGCCGCTTATTGCTTTCTGAAGACGCTTGTAGGCAAGAAATTGGGTGGGCGCGCGCGGAATCGGAAGTGGAGGTTGCGCGAAGGTCGTCCGATGACGCTGAACTTCTGGAAGGTTGCGCGAACGCCAGGCGAAGAGACAGACGCACAGTGCATGTGGGTGGCCATGGAGCCATTTACTTCAGCACCACGACCAGATCAGGTGGACGAGCTCACGAGCTCCAGGCAGGCTTCTCTACCTTAGGAATGAATAGGCACTATCAATGTGTAAAATCAATGATGTATTGTGTCTTTAACCCACGAGAGAGCAGAGAAGCCCTTCCGCCCAATATCGCAGTCAGCGCACTGCAACTGCTTTAGAGGGACGAGCAGGCCGTCTGGGCTGCTGACGAATGCTCTCAAGCGCTTCTGTGATCTTAGTGATGGTCTCCGCGCTTCTCGCATCGCTCTACACGCAAAATAAGTCTCCTCTTTCCGCCTCGTTCTCTCTCTCTCTCGCCTCAGCACTCGCTCTCGTCATCCGCCAACTCGCGCATGCCACTGCTTAAGCCGCAGTGAGGTGCGGGAAGCACTGCTGGAGCGTGAAGCCCTTGGCCTGGTGCTTGCTCTCAAAGTGTCCCTCCAGCAACTTGATCTGCACAAATAGCACACACACAACACAACACACACGTGTCAGCAATTCAGCTCTTGTTTGCCAGTGCCATCAGACGAGCTCTGCTGCGTACGTTGGCCGTGATGAGGAAGGTCGTGAGGCAGATCTTGCACTTGAGCGCGTCCCGGTCCGCGTTCATCTTGGTGCGGTTCGCGTCGTGGTTCTTCTGCTTGGCGTCCTTGAGCTTCTTGCCCAGGTTGCGCTCGCGCGCCGCCGCCGACTTCTGTCCATTGCCGCCGCCCATGCTTGCTGTTCTTGTTGTTGTGTCTTGAATTGGAAATGCTCGAAAGCTGAATGGCCATTGGGAGAGCTATGTTACGCGAAGGTACAGATAACATCGTTACATTCGTACAACATACTTTTTCAGCAAAAAGAATGTGACGCGAAGGTCGCGTGAGAAGCTTGGATCCCCAAACGGCGTGCGCAAGTTGAACAACAAGTGCAGAATGTGCGCATGGCACGTGCGCTCTCGTCCGCTCTCGTAAGCGCAACTGGTGGCTCACATGAACAGCAAAGTGGCGCCCGTGCTCGTCACTTGCAGGTGCAAGTGCGCATGCACCACCAGCACTCAACAACAAGCACAACAAGCCACGCAACTACCACAGCAAGAGCACAAGCCCAACAGCAACCAGCAAGTCGACAACCCGCAATCGCTGCTGCAACTTCAAGTGCGCTCGCTGGAAAAGTACAAGCGCAACTACGAGCTGCTCTGTAGCCAGCTGGGTGAACTTAACGCGCAGGTCGGGCTCCAGCTTGAGCAGCACGAGGCCGACGTCTCGGCGCTCACTGCCACGATCTCCGGCCTGCAGGAGAGCAACAAAGCGCTCGAGTGCGCACTTAACGAGAGCCAGCGGCAGCTTGTGGCACAGCGCCAGGCCGTGCAGCAGGGCCGCGCGTACTCGGAGCGCGTCCATGCGCAGCTAAGCACCGCCGCCGATCTGTTACAAGCTACAGAGAAGCGCATCGAGGGCAAGGAGCACGAGCTCACGGCCCAGGTGAACGCGCTGCAGGCCCACCTTCTCGCCAGTGAGATCGAGAACGAAGCGCTAGTGGGCCAGCACTGCCTGTTGCGAGAAGAACTGCTCGCGAGTCAGCAGACAGCAACTGAGAAGCTCCAAGCGAGCGCTCAGAAGCTACTGAAGCTCAAGGCCAAGCTCAAGCGCCAGAGTCAAGCCCTCCAGAGTGAGGTTGACGCTCTTAGCAGCGAACTCGAGACACAACGCGCACTTGCTCGCAACACCAAGAAGCAGTTTGTTCATGAGAAACTCGAGAACGACGCGCTCGCCAAGCAGCTCAGCAGCGTGAAACGCGATGTCAAGAGTCTCGCGGCCATGCTCGAGCAGCAGAAAGCGACAACAACGTACCACGAGCAAAAGCACCTGCGCGCTAGAAAGCAGGCTCACCAGGCCGAAGCGGCAGCGTTAAGTTCGCATCGCCAGGTCGAGAGCTTGCAGGTGGAGCTCACGGTCGCGAGGGAGGCCCTCGTTGACAAGAATGCTAGTCTTGAAGCTCTCCAGAACGACCTGAGGACTCGACGGGCCCAGTGTGAGCTGCACGAGTGCGAACTTAGCCAAGTTCTGACCAAGAACGAGGAGCTGAAAGCCCAGGTCGCAGGCCTCGAGCGCCAATGTGAGGCTGAGCGCCGCCAACTCGAGGGCCAGGAGCGCCAGAGAGTGCGCACTTACCGTAAGGAGCTCCACCAGATGCGCCAACTGCTCGCTGTGAACCACCAGAAGGCCGTCGAGTCGTCTCGCGACGTCGAGAGCCTCAAGCAGGAATTTTTTGGCGTCCAGGAGCTGCTGCATGCGTTCCACAGCAAGCGCGATAGCTGGCGACAATACATTGCTCATGAGACTGATGAGACTGATGAGACTGATGAGACTGAGACTGAGCCCAAGACGGACGCCTGTGCTGCAGCCAAAGCTGAGGAATCGGTGCTCAAGCGCGCGATAATGGAGCAGGTCGCGGCCGCGAACAACTCCAGAGCTCCAGTTCGCGTGAAGAAAGGTCGGGAGAAGAAATGAGAGATCAACTGGCATTGTCGGAGGTCTGAACACGTGATACTAATTCTATTCGCTTGGAGGAGGGAAAACCTGGCGACTGACTACTGGAGGCTACTTGGTCTTGCTGGAAGCGTTGGTACTCCGCACGATGGCTTCGTAGCGTGTCTTGAGTTTTTCAAACTCTTGGCGCAGGAATTGGTTCTCCTCTTGCAGATCCTGCACCTCTTGCGCCAGGTCGTCCGACGCTGCCGAGCTGCCACTACCATCAGCAGTTGAAGATATTTCATGGCTCCTCTGGTGCTGCTGAGTCTCCTGGAGATCGTGGAGACGGCTCATGAGCACAGCGATCTCGTCCTCTTTCGCCCGGAGACTCTCGCGAAATGTCCTCCGGAGCGTCTCCACCTCTGCGCCGTGCATCGAGTCGCCTGTTGACTGGCTTATACCACTACTAGTGGACCCAGAGCGTCCTCCGAGCGCTGGCACCCCAGGCTTCCTCTGAGATACACAAGCAAATTCCACAAGCGTCGTTAGCGTCAAGATCTCAGTCAGTCAAAATCCGACGAGAACGCTTTACGTACTGGGATACGAGAGACCAGCAATGCGTCCTCTGTGGGCATCTTCGGCGGCTGCTGCTGCCTGGCTTGGCGCAGTTGCCGCTCGTTCTCGTCCAATTGGATCTGCAGCGCCCTCACGACTTCCTGCAGGCGCTCCTTCTCAGCCTGAGTCAACAACAGCAGAACAAACAATACCAGCTCAGCTCAGCATCTTCGAACGGGAGCTCTTCAAACCTACAATGACTCACCGCCATTGCCCGGAACTGAGAAGCCTCGCTGGTCACAGGCATGCTCGTGGCTATCGACAGAATCGACGACTGCGAAGCTTGGTTTGATGCTGCCGGTAGCACGCCACCGTGGCGCTTGTACTCGGTCACAACGCCACGTAGCCGCTCGAGCTCGGCGAGCCTGTCGTCTTTCTGGGAACCCACGCTCTCGGCCGTGCGCACCCGCTTGACCTCCTGCACCTTGGTCTTCCAGGTCTCGAGCTGTCTTTGGAGCGCGTCGACGAGCGCGTCGTCGTTCTTGGACTTGTCCACAAGTAGCTGGAAGCGGGCCTTACTCTCGCGCTTGTCCTTTTCGAGCGTCTGGCTGCGCGACTTGACCGCGTCGTACTTCTTGGTTGCTTGGGCAAGCTTCTCGAGTGCCTCGTCACGTTCCAGGGTCAGCTTGTCCACGAGCCGCTGCTTCTGGGTCTGCTGGCCCGCGAGTTCGTGCTGTGCGCGTGCGTCGACATTGTTGGACAGCGGCCCAAGTTCATTGGCATGGTTGCTGCTTGGGCCTAGGTGGGACATCTTGTCGAACTCAGCCTCGAGCTTCTTGACCTTTGCCTTGAGCATCACGATCTGCTGCGCGCGTCCGCGCTTGCCGCCGTTCGCGCCGTCCGGTGGGCCCTCGAGGATTTCGTCGAGAGGAACATCGTCGCCGACTTCGCGCTGCAGCGCGCGGTGCAGTTTCTTGAAGTCGAGCTGGAGCTTGTCGTGCTTGGTCTTGAGGTCCTCGAGCTTCTTCTTCAGCTGCTGGCTTGCCTCTCCCGAAGCTCCGCCAGTGGCTGGGAGCGGAGCCCCAAGTTCTGGTGCCTCTTGCTGGACCAAAGCGCTTGCGCTTGCGGCGGCTATGGCCCGAGCCTGAAACCGCGCAGCCTTGAGCCTGAGCGTCTCATTCTCGCGCTCGAGCTGCTGCGTGGAGGTCTCGAGTAGTTTGCACTGCCTAGCAGCGTCCACCGCAAGCTGCTTCTCGCGCTGGAGCGAGCGCTTGAGATGGCGCAGCGTCTTGGCCTGGTGCACGATCTTCGCGTCGCGGATGTCCTGAACAAGAGACAGTGTTGTTGTGAGCGGAGTTTCCGTGTCGACTTAGTGGAGATGGAGCTCACGTACATGTTCAGGTCCGCCCTCGCGCTCCAGCAGGATGTCGTTGACCAAGTCCGCGTGCAGACCCGGCACTGGCGCTAGAGCCTCCAGTTGGATTTGCAAGCTGCACAGACAAGCCAAGCGCAACCAAGTCAAGCACGCAAAGTGGTCAGCATACACACATTCACAACTGCACACATGAGTGCAAACTTGCGGATTGCTTCGTACGATTTGATCTGGCGCTTGAAGTCGGTGGCTTGCAAGACGAGCTGCGTGTTGGCGTTCGTGAGCCGCTGGATGTCGTTGACGCTCGAGACGTTCCACTTGAACTCGCTCTGGGCGGACTGCTGGTCTGGGACGTTGTTGTCCCCCGAGCCTGCGTCCAACTGGTGAGGACAACTACTTTGGGGCCTGCGCCCGGGCGAAGTGTACACTGGCGCTCCTTTATGCACGCTGGCATCATCTTCCGAGCCCGACGACGAGCTCTCGTCGCTCTCGTCCTCGAATTGCGGTACAACGAGCGCATTCTTCCCCATTTGTTTCTCGGACCGCCGCAGCGTCACGTCGATGAGCTTCTTACCGTCCGCGAGCACGTGCACGCACGTGCTCTCGACCTCCATCGCGGAGCTGGATGGGGGCCTCACCGAGGAGGAGAACACGGACGCGCTCGGCTTCTTGAGCATCCTTGCTGGGTCTGCGCAAGCAAAACAAACAAGCACGCAAGCGGTTGCAAGGGATATCAATAGACAAACATGTTTACCATTTGATCTTCTTCACTTGGCTTGTTCTTGACTCTCGATCTGCTTCCATTCGCAAACGGAGCTCTCTCTTAAACACACGAGCCCACAGCACGACAGGCAGGCAGCTCCCTTTTATACTTACTTGACCACAGACTCACTCACTCACAGCTTCTTCACTTGGCGCGCTCCTTCGTGGCCGCCGCGATCGTGAAGTTGGCCAGCTCGTCCATGATGTCGGCCGTGAGCGTGGCCTTGGACTTGGTGACCACCGGCGAGGCCGCAGGAGCTGCTATTGGTGTTGCTGTTGATGCTGGAGCTGGAGATGGTGGCGGTGGTGGTACTGCTGCTGCTGAAGACCCTGAACTGGAGTTGGGCAGAGCGCTGGCGGAAGAACTAGAGCTGAGGGGGACATTGGGTGACGCGAAATACGGGACCGCGGAGGTCGCGGTGCGCGCGCGCTGCGTGCGCTGCTGCTGGCCCAGCACCGTGACAGCCTTGTTGAGCGCGTCGAAGAGGTCCTTCGTCTTGACGAAGAGCCGCAGGTTGAGCATGCGGTTCGAGTCGATCTGCATCTGCCCAAAGCCGCGGACCTCGACCCGCGAGCCATCACCCTTGATGCCCTTGTACCGGCCGGAGAATGGACCCCAGTGGCGCCACGAGAAGTAGCACTGGGGTGGCTGCGTGTAGACCTCGAGCACCTCCATGGGGAAGCCCTCGGTGAAGGCCTCGGACAGGATCGCACGCGGGTCCTTCTCCTCGCCCTCCTTGGAGTCCACGTCTGTGACCTCGTGCTCGTTCACGAGCAGCAGGCCGAAGAGGTCGCTCTCGCGGATCGCGTTGCCCGGGATCCGGTCGCCGTCGTTCACCTGCAGGTAGAAGTACTCCTGGCGCACGCTGCTCCAATCACTGTAGTGCGCACGGTGGGTCGCCTCCATGAGAAACGTCTGGCAGCACTCCTCCACGTACGATTCGAGCGGCGTCGACTCGTGCTCACGCTGCTTGTGCTTCATGTACTCGAGGTCCGCGAGCACGTACTCGGGCGTCCCGTAGCGCCACTGGCTCTGGTTGGAAGGCTGCTCCATGCCGCCGCGCGTGGGCCGCTTGGCGCCTTGGGTCAGCAGCTCCTGGATCTGCTTCTTCGCCAGCGCGAGCTTCGTGTCAGAGAGCGAGATGGCCGACCCGGCCGCCGGCACGAAGAGCAGGACATTGCCCTGGCTGCCGTTGGACGAGAGCGCCGAGTTGAAGAGCCCCGCGGGCCGATCCGACCGCTGGTCCGAGATCTCGGACGACGACGAGCTCTTGATGGACTGCGAGTCCTCGCGCGACTTGGTGCGCAGCAGACCGCCGGCGTAGGCGCGCGGCGTGGCCGTAGACGAGCCCTGGCTCGCGTCCGACCGGGACGCCTGACGGGACCGGATGTGGTTGAGCACGTGGCGCGGAGACGCCACAAAGTCCTGGTTTGTCAAGCCGTTAGAATTGCTGCGACCGTGGCTGTGGTGTGGCTCGCGGGGGCCGTTGCTGCCACCGCTGCTGCTCGCGGCCGTGGACGACGGGGACTGCGGTCCAGTCGCGAGCGAGTCCGCGTCGTCCACCGCCGCCGGGCTCCGCCTGTTGGCCTGCACCTTGTGGAAGGCCCTAATCCAGCGCTCGCAGCGCTCGGCACTCTCGGCGTAGAACTTGAGCGACGCACTCTTGGCCGAGGACGCGGCAGCCAGGAGCACGATGCCGCGGTCCGAGCCGCCGGCGTCCCCGGCGCGGTCCGCGCGCAGCACGGAGCAAACGAGCACGGGCGTGAGGCCCGAGCCCTTGGCAACCGCGTTGGCGGCGTTGAGCGCCCAGCCCGAGGCGAACCAGAGGTTGAACGACGTTTCGTCCTTGCAACAGTAGAGCTCGGGGCTACCGCGCACGAGGAAGTAGAAGCGCTTCTCGTGGGCCTTGAGAAGTCCGCGCTTGACCATGAGGTGGCCCTTGAAGAGCACGTCCACCTTGGTCTCAGCCCGCTCCACCGACTCGGTGGACGCGCCCGACTTGGACGAGTACGTGGATGACGCTGTCGTGCCTCGGCGCTGCCGCCGCTGCTGCGCCTGCAGCTGTAGCTGCTCATCAAGAAAGGCGGAGGCCGTGGTCGTTGCGCTACTGGTGGTGCTGGTGGTGGTCATGCCGCGCGTGGTGCGCCCCTGCATGCGCACCTCCAGTGCGCTGCCAGAGAGCTCTCCGCCGCGGCGCCGCGGGTCCGACGCGTGCACGTGGCTGTTGCTCGTGAGCGTGGCGGATCGGTCCTGGCGCTGAGCACTGGTGACGCGCGCGTCGTCGATGCGCAAGTGTTGGCGTTGCGCGACTTGCGCGACTTGTGCGGGTTGTGGTTGCGTTTGCGCGTCGGAGCGGGTGTGGCTGTGCAGGTTGCTGCGGATGTGGTTGTTGGTTGCGTCGACGGCGTGTTGCTGCTGCTCGTGCATGGTCTCGTCGGCCTTGTCTGCGCGCCGTCCAAAGCCGAATGCCATGGTGCTCTTCCACGCTTGCGCGCGTGTGTGTGACTTTTTTAGAAGCGGAGAAGAGGAGCTGGTGCTGGAATGACTCCCACACACGCAAACACAAGCCTCAAGTAACAACAGCAAGCAATCGCCCGGGCCTTGCGCTTGCTTGCTTGTTTGTTTGTTTTGCGCGAATGCAGTCAGGCACAACAAGGAGTTGCGCGGAGCTGGATGGAGCCCCCACCAGCTGTTTGTGTGGACAACTTTTGGGGTTTTCTGGTTGCCCAAGATGGGACCTTGATGTCGACTTAGGAGCGAAAACTGCCAGTTCCGAACTGGCTCTTTCAGCGAGGATTTGGCGCGTGCACTCCAATTCCTCATTACAGAACAGTTTGTCTCATCTATTAAACTAGCGACTTTATTCAGTACTGAGAGTCTAATGAGAGCGTACATTATACGAAATGCAAACAGATGAGCTCTAAATTATACAGGTTTATTAGATCTTTTGTAACAACTCGTTAAGTAGCCACCAAAAGTGGCGACCTTGCTAACTTTTTTTCAAGCGTGAGCAGGACACCAGCTGACCAAAGTGCTCATGTCATTGTGGGCCAACGTGACAACATGCTGTAATGCTGCGACGTCGGGGCGGAATGACTCTGAGCCCTTTGTCTTCACGCAGTGCAGCATTTGCATTGGGAGGTACTTAAGTACCTGAGACTTAACACGTCGAGGCGCACTTGTTTCTGCCGTCGAAGCCCTTGCTCCCTCCCTCCTGCCACACGTGTTGCTCAGCGGCCCCTGTTGCTAATTACTTTTAGAGGGAAGACAACTCTGCTCGGGTTTATTCCTTCGACGGCGGAAGAGGGCGAGCGAACGCCACCACTTGCTTCGAAAAGGTCGCCAGCAGGTCCAATTCAATGCGCGCGCGAACAAGACAGCGGGTGGTGGTTTAATAGCGACAGCTATTTATTTTTTCTTTCGATGTGGAAGCTGCTGTGAACAACTGGCTGTGTGGCTGGAGGTGAGTCAGTCAGTCAGTCAGTCGGCCGCAAAGCCACGGAAGAAATCTTCGTAGGTAGGATCTCTTCCGGCTCCACGAATCGACTGATGTTGAGTTGGGAGATCCACGATCAAAAGGCCTTCTGATGGGACCCAGCAATCCCAATGTCGATGGATGGATGGAGGCCACACGTCGCTCGCTCTTCTTCTCCAAGCTTGTCAAATATTTTCGCTTATCAAAATTCTACATATTCGAATCGGCAACAACAATGATCTGGGGTATCCTTAAGTCGACCTCTTTGTCGACTTAGGCTCCCAATCGTATCTGAGTTTGCCGCCTCTATCCCAGTCTCAGGTCTCTCGTTTCAGCGGAGATGACTTCAGTGCGTTTCCACATCCGACGAGACCAGCAACACGAGAGAGAAAGTATCAGGCGTCTCTCTATTGGTGAACTGAGTAAGCACTCTCTCGAGCCTCCCGCACGCCAGGGTATCATTATGAGCCTCATAATGAGACTCTGGCGTGCGTGGCCAAGTGACCAATTGCTGAGCCTCCAGGCAGCAATAATGTAGAAATGCTGTCACCTCGCGCCTGTTGTCGAGACGGGGGACAATCGAAGGTGTCAAATGTGCATTTCGAATCTTCACACCAAGTGAGAGAGAGAGAGAGAGAGAGAGAAAAAGCGAAATCCTAGTGGTGATTAGGAGACGCGCAGTGACCAGAGAGTACTCCAAAAGTAGGTATTAGGCATCGACAATGTTGTTCACTGCGAGGCGCTGCATTTATTGTACGGTGCATTAGTGCGAGGTCCCGGAAGAGTGACAGCCAGTTCAGTTTCTCCGTTGCGCTCGCGGTGATTTCTCAAGAAGCACTGTCTGGCTGCCTGGACCTTTTGGAATGGCAATCGTTCGAGTTCGTCCGAGCTCGCATGTCTTTTGTACCAAAACAGCAGCTTCGACAATGTTGAGATTTTTCGCAGTCAAAACCAATCTCTATTTCTTCTTGAGACCTCTGACAAAAACTCGAGTTCTAAGCCGCAGTAGATTGGCAGGCTCCTCGTTTGCTTACACAGTCTCCTCGTTTGCTTATACAGTCTCCACCAACAGAGTACACTAAAACACAGGCGAGGTCTGGAAGACAGAAAAGAAAGCTAAATTATAATAACGGAGGCCCGCCGCTGACTGAATGAGGGGGACAAACAACATACACGCACTGTAGCCTTTCGCACAAACACGGCTGCCTATCTGTTGCTGCCGGTCATATTGGCGTTGTTGTACTTGGCCATGAGGTACGTGGCTTCGGCCGCCATGTTGATCTGCATGAGGCGCTGCATCATCTGCTCGCGCTCGTCCAGGTGCGACGTCGGCGGTGGCGGCGGCGGTGCCCGTCCACCGTACCCATTGCTCGCGTACCCGCCTCTGTTAGCGTTCGCATAGCCAACCATGTTGTTATTGCTGTCGCCATAGCGGGCGTTCGCTGATGCGGTGCTCGAGGAGTAGCTCACGAGGCTGTTGCTGGGCTCGGCATCCGAGGTCGGATAGCTGCCGGCATTGGCTACAAAGCCCGAGTTCGTACGCGGTGCAAACTGTGGCGGCGCTCGAGAACTGTGGTTGTTGGCCATGGCGCCGTCCCGGTTCACCTGGTATGTGTTGATGTACTTGAGTCGGTCATCCTGGAAGCCCTGCTGGCTGCGAGTCGACACTGGTGACTGGTGGTGCTGGAACGGCGTCACTGGGCGCGGGTCGCGGCTCGATGGCGGGAGCTCCACAGTCCCCGTCTCGTCGTCTGCGAAGAGCTCAATCTGGCGCAGCTTGGCGAGCACGTCGGCATTCGCACTTAGCCGCCGAGGGCCTGTTGGGGCCGCGAGGACGCTCACCTCCCTCTCGTCGTCGCTCTCGCTCAGGCCACTGCTCGACTCGTCGTCTCCGCTCTCATCGCTATCGTCTTCTTCGCCTTCGTAGGCGCTGCTAGTCGTGGAGTCCACAAAGCTGCCGTGATTTTGGTAGCGCGGCTGCGACGTGGCACTCGAAGCCGAGATATTCCGACGTATCATTGGTGGCCCTGGCGCCTGGCCGCCGCGTCCTGGTGCCACTGCCATGGACCGACCGTTCTGGTACGCCTGAAAGGAGCCACTGCCGTCACCCAGACTGTCTGAATGTGGGTATGAGCTCGTGCCGCTGAAGGACGGGTCCGAGTAGCTCGAATCGGAGGTCACGGTCTGCCGTGCGCTGAACGTCGTGCTCGTGCTGCTGCGCGGACTGAGCTGCTGCCGGAGCTTCACTTCGCTGTAGTACGTCTGCGGCAGTTCGCGCGATGGAGCTCGCATGCGAGCGCGCTCTCGGTCGCGCTGGGCGGCGATGTGTCCACTGCTGGCTACGCTACTGTTGGTGCTGGTGCCACCCCGGAACGAGCCCGCGGACGACGAGGACGAGTAGACGGACTTTGGGCCCTGGCTCGCTGAGCGATACCGCGGCGAGTTGGACCGCTGGGACGACATGTCGGATTGGAAGCTGATGCGCGAGGCCTTGGAGTAGAGGTGGTCCTTGGCGTCGATGAGGCACCGCTTGCAGAAGAAGTAGGAGCACGGGTAGGCCGCGGTCTCGCGCGACGGGTACACGAGCTTAGTCAGGCGGCACCGGTCGCACACGTTCTTGCCGCATATTTTGCAGTTCTGGCCGCCCTTGAGAACTTTGAGCTTCTGGTCGCAGATGTCGCAATTCTTGGCCGTCTGGCTGGCCACGAACACTTCCTTGCTGTGCACAAGCTTGGAGAGGCGCTTGGACTGCGCGCACTCAAGCACGTTGGCCATGGCGAGCCACATCTCGACCATCACGGCGTCCGTGCTCCAGCTGCGCGACTTGCCACCGACCGTGTGGCTGCCTTTCATGTACACGCCGGTGCGGCCGTTGCCCAGGTCCCGGAAGATGTACGCGACCGATATGTTGGAGCGCTTGACGCCCTGTTGCTCAAACGGTGGGCACTCGGTCACACGCACCGAGTGCATCGTCATAAAGCCGACCTCATCGCCGTTGGCGTCGTTCATGAGGCCCAGCTCTTCGTGCCAGCACACGTCGCGCTTGTGCAGCAGCTTGCCCGTGGGCGCGCACGCAAGCCACTTGAGGCCCGTGAAACGGAACGTGAAGCCCGGGTCACCCTCCGCGAACGGGTCTTCCTCAAGCACGTGCAGCATGGCGGCGTCCAGAAAGTCCTTGTGCATGATCGAGCGCTGCGTCTTGAAGCTGCTGTGGCTCGCGGAGTAGAGCCCCCACATGACGTCCTCGAGCGTGCCTGGGAGCGAGCCAATCGTCATGACTTGGAGCGCTGAGCCGCGGTCCGCGCCGCGCTCACGGTAGAGCTGGAGGCCCAGGCGCTCGCCGATGAGCTTCCAGCTGTCGGGCTGCTGCGCCGGGTGGAAGCGCGTGAGCGGAGCTTCCTCGCGCAGGACCGAGTGGAGGACTTGGTACGCCGTGTGGTGGTACGCGTTGCGGAGCTCCGGCGAGACCTGGAAGTCGGGGAAGAAGTCGTCCGGGAACGGGATCCGCACTTCCTTGAGCACGCGTTGGAGCATTGCTGGGCGGTACTACGAGCTAATACGATGGCTACAGCGCTGAAGCGGGAATCCGGGGGGCAATCTGCTGGTGGGTGCGGCGGATCGTCCTCGCTGCTGAGTCAGGTAAGTTGACGAGCGCTTGCCTCGTCTTCGGGAGCTTGGATCGGGATTTGATGGCTATTTATAGATCGGAAGCTGTCCAAGCACCAATGCGAGTAGCGAAAGCGACAAAGTTAGAATGAAACGCTCTTGCAAGCGGCGGTCTATTTTTGGACGCGTCTCAATCAACCAGACACACATGGCGTGACACAAGAGCGCAGCGCTCCCATGCAAACGTGTTGGCCGTCAGCAAGCAACACGCCAGTAGCTACGACGCCAGACGCCATCACTCTCGCGTACACAAGCACATGCACAAGCATACACACACACGTACATACATACATACACACAGGCACAGCCAGCGGACGTACCAAGTCGTCGCGCAGCAGCAGCAGGCAATGGAGCGAGTGTGGAGCTCTTGGCCGAAATCCTGTTTTGACCGCTGCTTGCGCTTGCTCCACTTGGCAATGACCCACCCACCCACGTACCGTAGGTGAGACACTTGGCCCGTTTCTGTACGCACAGAGGCAGGTTTTTACACAATGGGACCGCAAGACGCGGGGGATTATGTTTGAGAGGGGGAAGTGACTGTGATTGGTGATCAGATGAGTGTATCTCACGATGGAGATTAAGTTGGAGAGGGTATTTTGCGAACTGTTTTGCGTGCGTGCGACGAGGAAGGATGCTCCCTGTCACTTCAATAGATACACCAACACACTCCTCCGCACCAAAGCGAGTAGATTATGGCACATTTAAGGCACAATCTGGATATAAATCAACTAAATGCTTGGATTTCGTGTTTCCAATTGACAACGACCAGATTGTATCTACATCCATGTGTTTTCTCAAGTTCCCTTTCTGCAGGTTTCTCTCTGGAGTGGTCCACACACACGAGACTCTTCGAGCGACACTTCAACCTCTGACAGGACACTTCTGGTTCTTCCACCATGGAAAGAGAGAGTCTCTCTCTCACTCTCTCTCTTGGTGGTCTCATCTGCCAGCCAGAGGTGTCCTCTTTTCTTCAGGCAGCTAATGTATCTCTATCGGATACTGTCCTGTGTGCTGGACTACTGGGACTGAGCTCCTGCACTGTTACATGCGACTGGTGACTGGGATGTGACAGTGTGTGCGTGTGCTGCGTAGGTTAGTGGCGTTTCGCCATGTGTCACTGCAGCGCTGATGGCCTGATCCGACAAAGACAGCCCTCCTAAACATGAGGCAGGCAGACGATTATGGCCCCAGCAGCTCCACAGAAAAAAAAATAATCAGCTGCTGGCTTTCAGCGTCGAAATTGCAAGTGGAGCCAGATTTGAAGCGCTTGTCAAATGGAGCTCGCCGCCATTCGTCTCGAAAGCGCCAGTCAATCGTCTTGAGCATCCGTCGTGTAAACAAGCTTGTGACCGCAATCGGAGGAGCCCGTAGCGCAAAAACGGGGCCCAGTAGGCGCGCAATCCGACGATCATCAAGCTCTCGTCTGTTCCCAGGCTTGTGTGTGGACCAGGATCACGCTGGGTTGGTGTGTGCACCTCTGTGTGGAGGTGGCGGACCAGGAGGAGCCGACCAGAAGGTGATCCACTTGCCCACTTGCCCAGAGTTTGGCACACGACAGTTGAGTGCTCCGGTGGCATCGGAATGAATTGAACCACCAAGGAGCTCACTTGGGCTCAGCTCCATGGAGCTCAGCCTCACATGCCGAGACGCTCGCGCTTCAGAGCAGATTTTTTGCTCAGAAATATTAGGGTTTTCAGCGTGAAGAGGGTTTACGCCACGGTGTGTGCTGAAGGATCTTGACGAAAAGGTAAAGGGCTCGAGGTGCTTGATGCTGTGAGCTTGACACGCATCAACTTCGTTTCTCGCAGACGCCTCGACACATGGGAGCGCTGCCGATGAGGATTCCTGCTGGCTATCCGGATACACTATGAGCCTTTTATTGAAGCCCTCGAGTTGCTTGACCAGGTGCTGTTGGCAATGCCAAGCTGAGCTTGGTGGTCTCTTTCAAGCTCACTAAACTATCATATTTCATATGCAAGTTGTATATTCTGTATTGCAGTGCTAATGTTGAAGCAGCGCGTTTGTTTGCGTCGACATCATACAGAATCGCGAGCCAAAAAGCGAATATGGAGACCCTCGCGCACGGCATCGCCGGCTCCGTCGTGCGTCTCTCCTGCCTGTCTGCATGCGTCACTATATGAGCACCATGTGCTCCGTACTCTGTCTGTATGTGTGGCCTAACGCTGTTCCTTATCTCGCGCTATGTGTGCGATCCTACAGGGCGGCATGGTCGCCATGGCGATCCTCTACCCGCTCGACCAGATCAAGACCATCATGCAAGGTGCTGTGCCTGTGTCATGGATGAGAGTGTGTATGTGTTGCTGAGGACCTCTTATATGTATAGTGGAAGGTCAGGACGCCGCCGCCACTGCTGCTGCTGCTGAGAAGAGCGAGGACGCAGCGCCAGCGGACGCCAAGAAGGTGGTGGACGCGAGCTTCCTCACACAGGCAATCGCGATCGTGCGCGCCAAGAGGTGGCAGGTGTACCAAGGTCACGTGTCCACGCAGGTAGCGCTCGGCGGCTCCAACTTTGTCTACTTCTTCTGGTACGCATGGCATTTTATTTGTGCTATTGTTATTCGCATACTGAAGAACTGGTATACTATTGTAGCTACAATGGGCTCAAGGCCGCGCTCGTGAAGCGCCTGCACACGGGCAACAAGGCGCTGAGCGGCGCGATCACGCCCATGCAGAACCTCGCGCTCTCGTGCCTCGCGGGCGTCATCAACGTCTACATCACGGCGCCGCTCTGGGTCATGAACATGCGTCTCAAGTCTAAGGACCACGTCAAGTACTCCGGCATGCTCGGTAAGTCTGGTGTCTGTCCCTATGCACTCCACCAACGCTAACCCACTCTCTCTATCAGACTGTGTCAGGCAGATCGTGCAGAGCGAAGGCCTTCTGTCGCTCTGGAATGGCACGCTCGCGTCGCTCATGCTTGTGTCCAACCCGGTGATCCACTACGTGAGCTACGAGCGCATGAAGACCGCACTTCAGCTGCGCCAGCTGAGCGCCAACCCGCAGGGCGGCGCAAGCCTTTCGTCCTGGGAGGTCTTTGTGCTCGGCGCGCTCGCCAAGTCGCTCACAACCGTCGTCACGTACCCGCTACAGGTCGCGCAGTCACTCATGCGCGTGCAGGCAGCGGCAACCGCCAGCAAGAAGGGCGCCAACGAGAAGCCCCAGCCGCAGCAGAATGTGGGAAGCCTCACGGACTGCATGGCGCAGATCTACCGGGAACAGGGACTCGCGGGCTACTTTGCCGGCCTCGAGGCCAAGCTTCTGCAGACCGTGCTCACGGCCGCGATCTCGCTGGTCACGTACGAGAAGCTGCTCGCGAGCATCCTCGTGCTCATGCGCCAGGAGAAGCCCCACGCGGCCATTGAGAAGGCCGCGGCTTAGAAGCAGCACGCTCAGGTCCACTGCTCGTTCTCTATTCATGGTAAATGTATATGCCACTCTATGATGTGAAAGAACCTTGTTAGATGTCCTCTCTGCTGTCACGCAGATCGTTCTGCGGCTGTTGCTTCCTGCCGAGGCGCTTGACGTGCGCGACCTGACGGCGCCACTCCATCACCGGCACTGCAGGCATCCCTCCTAGTCACCAAGATCAGCTCTCCGTTACTATCAACGGTGCTGATGATATAGAAAGAGAGTCATGCTGAATAAGCGTACCGTAGGTGGCGTTCGCGGCCAAGTCGGTCATCACGCCGCTCTTGGCGGCGATCCGCACGTTGTCGCCGATCTGCAGGTGTTGCGCGATGCCTACCTGGCCACCAATGTGCACGTTACTGCCGAGCGTCGTGCTGCCAGCGATGCCCGCCTGCGCAGCGATGACGCAGCCAGCGCCGAGCTGCACGTTGTGTCCGATCTGGATCTGAGGAATTGAGCCACGTGATGCAATGGTCAGTGGTGATACTACTCTCTGTCGACAGCCAGCTAATACAGGACAGCACGCACCAAGTTGTCCAGCTTGCAGCCTCGGCCCAGCACTGTGTTGCGCCAGCTGCCGCGGTCGATTGTGCAGTTCGCTCTGTCACAAAGCACACATATTATAACACTGTTGTAAGCCTCACACAAAGAGCTACCCATAGAATAAACTGATACAAGACGGTACCCGATCTCGACGTGGTCATGGATCTCCACGCGCAGCTCCTGGGGCTTCTTGGTGTGGTCGCCGCTGCTCGCCAACTGGAAACCGAAGCCGTCCTGACCGATGCGCACGCCCGCCTGCAGCACGACGTGGCTCCCAATGGAGCAGTTGGCCAGCGTCACACTCGCGCCGATGACGCTGTCGTCGCCGATCTCGACATCTTCGCCAATGTACGCGAACGGCGCGACGCGGCAGCGCGCTCCGATCTAAAGCACACAGATGAGAATGAGCCATTCACTCAGTTGGTTCAACAACAACGAATGTATGGGTGGCATGCGAGCGCAGGGCTGAGAACCTTGGCGCTTGGGTGAATGATGACGTGTGGGAACTGCGAAGAGGACAGAGAGTCACGTGAGGACGCAAAGCGCCGCGCGCTCGTACGCCCCACGAGGCTCTGGCCAGCGCACCCGCGCAGCACCAGCAGCGGCATCGATGAGCCAATTTTCAAATGGCCGCATACTTGATTTGCATGTGCGTGTACAGTTTATGTTTTACAACAGCTAACTTTCGAGCCAACTTTCTTGTGCACGCGTACGCATACAGAAAAAAAATATCCCTCTCACTGAGACTCTGAGCAGCTCACTCCTCCAGGCATCTCCGGTCAGTCGTTCATGGTCGCGAGGCTCTGCTGCCAGCTCTGGAGCCACTTGAGCTCGTCGCGCAGTTTCTCCTGGATCCCGTCTACCAGCTCGCGGTTCTCTTGGGTACAGGACGCCATGTAGGACGCGTACACTGCATCCCGAGCACTTACGAAACTGCGATGTGCATGTGTGAGCAGCGCCACGCAGGCGCTCTCGTCGCTCACAGCAAATTTGCTGCAATCGAGAGCCTTGGTCGTCTCGTCCGCTGGCAGCTCGTGCTGCTCGTCGTGGCTCAGGATCTGCGCCTGCTGGGCCTCCCAGACCAAGTGAGCTCCAAAGCCCGAAATGGGTGGCCACGAGCGCTTTGGAAACCTCGGATGCTCGCCCAGCTGTGTGAGCTTCTGGAGCTCAGCCTCCGGCCGCTTGACCTCGCGCGAGTCGCCAAATTCCTGGATGCGCGCGGCCTTGCGCAGTCGCTGGAGTGACTTGCGCTTGAGCTTCGGGAGCGCCTCGCCCGAGACCGGCTGGAGGTCGTCCAGCGTCATCACGCTCGTGTCAAGGATTGCAAAGAAGTACCGAGAGAGTGCCACGAGCTCGTTCTCGAACGCAAACGCACTCTGCACCTGCGTGGCCATCACTTGCGCGCGAAAGTGCTGCAGACGGGCCACGGTTTGCTGGGAGCGCGCCACCTCGCGGTCACTCAGGGCTTGCAGCTGGGGCGTGTTGTTAGGACTGCAGAGCTCAGGTCGAAGCTCGAGCGTGTGCCGGTTCTTCTGGTCCATGAACGCTGCGAACTCGGTCTCCAATGCCCTGCTGAGATGCTCATTGTGCGAGCTTTGTGATCTTTGAGACCTGGTGAGTAGATCGGTCAGCGCGCTCTCAGGTGCGAGCGCCAGAAGCTCGCCGAAGTAGTACACCTGCTCGCGGTACGTGAGCTCCTGGTGGAGCACGTACGCCCGCGCCTTGTCAGCGAGGCCGTGGAGGTATTCTTCAAGAGAGGGCGGCACGGATCCGTTCGGGAGCTCGTCGAGCTTGCCCTCTTGCTGGTAGATCTGGCGCGTGTCCTCCTTGCATTTCGCGCTCACTTCCTGGACAAAATCCAGAAACGACGACGGAGTTGAACTCGTCATGTCTTGCTCGTCAACGACATCCCGGTCGCGAATTACATTGTCTGCATTGTTCTCACCAGAGCCACCACCGCTGGGGTCGAACACTACGGGACACAGCTCCAACTGACTCAGGTTCTTCAGCAGCCCAAAGTATCGCCCGCGAGAGTACATCTTGGCTCGGAGCTGCATCAGGATGCGCAAGATGAAGCTCGACAGGTCGCCTTTACGACTACCATTGCCTTGCTGCGTTGGCTCGTTGGTCTCAACCATCTTGTTCAGTGCCACGAGGAGCTCGTCGATCTTGGCCGAGCGCTCGTCACATCGCGTGACCTCGGAGCGATAGCGCTCCTGAGCAGTTCGCCGCGGGAGGCCGTACTTTTGGCCCAGACCGTCTTTCATCGACAGCTCCTGCATGCACTTCTGGTACCTCGTCTTGAACGTCTGCGCGAGCTGCAATACGTGGCTCTGGGCCTCGACGATCTCCTTGACCTTCTGCTCGCGCGCGCCAATCTTGTCCTGCAGCTGGGCTTCGATCGTCACCATTTTCTCCTTCAAGGCACTGAGCTCATCCGGGTGGTAGTCGCAGCCGCTGATGACGTCGCAGCTTGCCAGGTCTGGGAACAGCTGGCTCGTGCACGCGCGCAGAAAGTCGTTGAGTAATGAGATGAGCGAGTTCAGATCCGACTCGATCATAGTACGCAGGGCCTCGACTCTCTCTCCGCCATCCGCCTTGAACGCCTTGAGCAGCTTCTTGGACTTGCCTTCCTGACCCTGGAGCGCCGCGAGACTTGCCTGCATGGGTAGCTGCGCCTGGAAGCTGATCTGCTTCACGCGCGTCTGTTCGACATGGTCGATCGCGAGCTTGGTCTGGCTCGCAAAGGCGACTTCTTGGGCGTCGGCCTTCTTCAGTACGCTACGCACCTGGCGCTCCTGGCGCTGGCGATGGCTTAGCAGCTCGCCCATGCGTGGCTGGTAGATTTGGACGCCCAGGCGACCGCTGCGCGGCCAGTGCATGCGCAGCCGCTCTTCCAGTAGGAAACTGCTCTCTGCAAGTCGCCGCTCGCGCGTGGCAGCAGTGACATCGTTGGTTCTCTTGCCGCCGCGGTCGTATTTCGATACATACGCGTCGCGGAGTGTCGTGAGCATGCGCTCCATGAGCGGAATCGGGATCTCAAGCCGTAGAAACTCGACCGCGACCTTCTCAAGAACGAGCTTCTGCTGGAGCTCTTGGCGAGCAGCGAGCGCCAGTGCTTGCTCGTCGACAATTTCCGCCTCGGTCACGTCCGTCGCAGACGGAGTAGCGTTAACTAGTTGAGTCATTGGCTCAGACGACAACTCTGTTGAGGGTGATGGCTCAGCAGGCTCATCAGCGTCAATGTGAGACAAGATCTTGGCCAGCAGCTCAGGAACTTCACATACAACTTCAGCTTCGAGTCCTGATGAGACCCGGAATGGTTCCTTCACGCTAGCAGCAGGCACGCCAGGCTGTCGTGGACTTGTGACTGTGGGCTTCCCAGCTTTGACAGGTGGTTTCTCTGGATGAGAAGCAGAGACCTCGGCTCTCGGTGTCGAGCCATTAGGAGGAGCAGTTACAACAGCAGAGCTTCCGCCCTCCTGGGGATTCTCGACTCTGTCGTTGGCCTCCACAGCTGCAGCAGATACGGGCGGTGGACTTACGATGTCCTCAATGTACTTGGCGTTCAGGAACGTGTCGACGTCCAAAGCCTCCGGGTTCGCATCACTGAGCACCACAGTCAACCCAAAGTACTCGCACAGTTTCCTCAGGAACACTTGGCGCTGCTTCTCGATCGCTATGGCGTGGTGGTCAGTGGCGAGCCCAGTCTTCCGGTGGTACACGCGGTACTCGGTTTCGATCTGCTGGAGCAGCGTGGACGAAGTTTCAAACTCGCTTTGGAGCACAGTGTCGTTGGGCGCGTGGCGCAACCGAGCGCAGCTCTGGAGGTACTGTGTCTCAAAGGCCGCGAGCCTGTCCTCGTCGTCGTCCTTGAGCGTGTCGAGCAGGTCCATGACGCTTAAGTCAATGTACCGCACCTTCTCCACGCTCTGCTCCATACAGAGCACGACGCTGAGGCAAAACCGCGCGAGTTTCTCAGTCTGGTCGTGCAGATGCGCGCTCTGGTGCTCCATCTCTCGGCCCATGGCCTCCAGGAAGATTCGGCTTTCCTGGTGCCGCGCATCCAGGACATCGTCACACTCGGCCGCGATCACTCGGTCCACGACCTCGTTCGCTACCGCCTGGAGCGCGAGTTGCTCCGAGATGAACCTGAGGTGCACCTGAATGGATGCGTTGAGCTCCGAGGCGTAGAGCAGCGTGCCCAGGCGGCGCTGCACCTTCCGGATCGCCTGCAAATCGATGAAATTGTACGTAGCCGTCTGGCTGAACTCGCTTGTTTTCGTCCTTGGCGGCGAGGTGGACGCCGTAGCAGACGCCAGCGAGGTCTCAGTGGACGCTTGACCGGCTGGACCTGTGGACGAAGCGCCTGAGCGAGACTCTGAGCTCCGAAACGGCGGTGGTTTGCCCGACCCAGCTGTCACACTGGTGGCTCCTGCCGCTCCGGTCTCCGCCAAAGCCCCAGACGAGCCTTCATTCTCAGTGACCCCAAGCCCGTACTCCTGGATCAGCTGGTCCAGCTGTAGTACAATGTCCTCCAGTTCGCTCTTGAACTCTTCGCTCATGTCGTTCAGGTTGCTGAGCACTGCCATTTGTGCCTGGAGCGCCGGCAGCAGCGGCAGGATCTCGTGCTTCCCTGCCTTGCGAATCTTCTCCAGCGTCGCCTGGAGCGCCTTCCGCTCCGCGCCCTTGCCGTGGGTCTCCATCACCTCTTCGAGCGGCAGCGCACAGAGCACGACCTGCAAAGACGCTGTTAGCGGCTGCAGGTTGCAACTGTAGATAAGTTCTGCGATCTCGAGGCGCTTCACGACCGCGTCAAGTTCGCCGCGGAGCCCGCCGGCCATGCGGAAGAACTCTTCGAGTGACGTGTCACTCACCAGAGTCGCCAAAGTACTCTGACAGATTTCGATTTCGCCCTCTCTCGCCATGGCGCCAAAGCCGTGAACCTCGAGGCGGAGCTCTTCCCGTAGCATCTGGGCGTCGCCTGCTTTCCGCACATGGACGCCCATGAGCTGCTCAAAGAACGCGTGGCTCTCGCTCTCTTCGTCGTGCTGCGTGGTGCTAATGTGGCTCAGAACCTCCCTGGCTTTCTCCGAAGTGAGCTCGGCCTGAGCGTCTTCGAGCTGCTTGAGAAACGTCAGTCGTTGGTTGTTGTGGACGCGCTCCTGGTGCACGCGAATCTCATTGAGGACCTCGCGGCGCTCATCTGGATCCGTGAACAACTGGGAATTGAGCACGCGCTGGAATCGCGCGATGGCGTCAGCGTGACGTAGCTGGCGCCAGTGCTGCTGGCCGTGCTCCCACGCGAGCCTCGTGTTGACAAATACGTCGACGTCTGCGGTCCCCATGCGTGCGACCAGCTCGGCGTACACCTTGCGGTTCGAAATTACGACCGCGTTGAGCTCGTAGGCCTCGCTCTCGATAATGCGCTCGACTTCTGGCGGCAACGCATGCGCCGTGTCCATGAGCACGGCCGTGAGTCGCTCGAGCCCTTCCCGCACACGTTGTGTACGCGTGAGCTCGATGGCGTTCAGCTGCTGGGCAAAGCTTGCGAGCTGCTGCGTGCGCTGGCTGCAAATTGCGTCCATCTCGACCGTCCACATGCGCAGAATGTCCTCGTTCGTGGACATGAGTAGCAGCGCGTCGTTCTCTAGTGAGCGACTCACGGTCTGCAGCCGGGCGTCGATGTGGACGAGCGCATCCTTGATCGCGTCGGCGCACGCGATGATCGCGCTCTCAATGTCCTCGCTAACGCGCTTCACGTGCTCTGTGTACGTCTGCTGGGCAGCCATGTGCTTATCGCGCCGCGTGACCGCATTCAGCTCGATCTGCGTTCTCTCTTGGTCCGCACTAGTATTGTTGCTGTTGTTGCTGGCATCGCCAACAATGTAGAAATTATCCTGGAGCTGTCGCACCTGCGTGATCATCTCGTC
Source organism: Globisporangium paddicum (assembly GCA_023334015.1). Taxonomy (NCBI): domain Eukaryota; phylum Oomycota; class Peronosporomycetes; order Pythiales; family Pythiaceae; genus Globisporangium; species Globisporangium paddicum. The sequence goes on from JAASFV010000103.1 coordinate 29,506, forward strand.
CTCGTCGCGCACGGGCCTCGCGTCCTTGCGATTCCCCCTGCGGTACTGCGCCAGGTCGCCGCTGTGCTTCTTGGAATGTTTGTTGTGGCTGGCGTTGGTGTCTTCATTGTTGTCGTCGCTGTCGAGGTCGCTGCTGTTGCTGTCAGCACTGTTGGTGCTGTTGCGGACCTTCTGCTGCTGTTCCTTGAGGTAGAAGGACACGGTCTTGGCCTTGTTCTGGTTGAGCACCTGCAGCAGCTGCACCTCGGCGCGCGACTTAAGAGCCATGGCCGCTCCTTGAGCTTCACGTTGGTTAAAGGCTGTTAGGTTGGTTAGTTACGACTCCTTGGTGATGAACGCCTCTTCGAGATAGCTGAATCTGTCATCAGTTTCATCAGATGTCTTGGCTGCGATCTGTAACAGGATGAACAACGAGCTCTTTTCGTGGTTGTGTGTGTATTGAGATAGCAGCAACAGTTGCAAACCAACAGCAACCAGACTTTGGTTAGTTAACCCACCAGGACGTGAGCCCGAGGCCGTCTTCGTCGATCGTGCCCTGGTAATAAATACAGCACACATAGTACGAGTTCCAGTCAATTGATGCCGTCCAAAATGACTGATTCTCGTGACAACAGGTACGTACGAGGATGTGGATGGCCGAGGGCGTCGGGTCGTTGTCCGAGAGGTCGACGCTGGACGAGCGGCGGCGCGCAAGCGACTGGCGCAGGTCGCTGACCTCGGCCTTGTCACTCGCCTCCGTGGTCGTGGCCTGGATGCCCGTCGCGGTCTTCGTCACGCGCGTGAAGTTAATGTTCGTCACACGGAAGCGGATCTCTTCGTGCATGTCCATGTAGAATTTTTCTGCAAAATAAAAGAATCATAAATAATCACAGTGCCCATTATATAGCGTGCTTCACCACCATATTATTTGGCATGCTCGCAGTGTTAATCCTCACCTTGGCCCTCCGAGTACTTCCACACCCAGAGGCGTTCCGCAGTGTCGCTGCAGCACAAAAATAAAATAATAGAACAGTGGATAAATCATTAGGCCTCACGGACACATCGACATCCATTCACAGGCCTACAACGTACAAGTAGGACGGCGTCTGCAGCGCATAGGACGGAATAATAATATCTTGCACAAAGTCCATCGACACTGCAGCAAACACACACATGCGGGCGTCAGCAACCAATTCCACACACACAGCACGAGAGCAAGTGCATGTAGACCAGCGCACGCACCTCGGATGTGCTCTTCTGTGCAGCTCACGATGCGGCCCTTGAGCACTTCGCCCACGAACGGACGGAAGACCACCATGCGGAACTCGACTGCATTATGAACCAACCAGTCATAAATAAATAGCAATGTGTTAGCCCAAGAAGCAGCAAACATGGAGCCACCTGTACGCAGAGACGCACCTTGCGAGTGCGACGTGCCGTCCGACGGGTGCACGAAGGCGTCGCCGATGTGCACAAAGTCGTAGATCGTGATGCAGAGGCCGACGTCTGCGACCACCTTGTTGGCGTACTTGCGGTCGATCTCCTCCACGAGCACCTTGGTGTAGTCGGCGTCGAAGAGCTCCGGGTTCACGGGGATGACGTCCGAGAGACGCGTGAGCACGAACATGCTGACTGCGTGTGTGGTGGTGTGTGCGTTTGGTGGTGGCCAACAGGAGCTACAGAGAGAGCAGCAGCAGCGAGACACGAGACGACACCTCCTCGTGCAGCTTTGTTTTGTTGTGCTGCTTCCATTCAACTCGGGTGTTACATGCGCGCTCTCAACGTTGCTGTTACTGGTCAATTGCCATGACTGATATATACACAGTTATTTATGAAATCAGCTGCTAATCCGTTATATCAGGTACTATCCTTTTTTTCTAACATTTCTATAAACAAAAAGCTTTTTTGTTTCCGTCTTGTTAACAAACACAAAAGTACTGAAGCGACACCAAGCACCAAGGCGACAAGCGAACGATCGCCATGGGCAAGAAGAGCGCGCGCAAGCAGCAGCCGTCGACCGACAGCAGCAGCGACAGCGCCAGTTTGCTGCCAATCCTCCTCAGCAGCACCAGCAGCAACACAGCGACTGCCAAGAGCTACGGCGCGATTCCACCCCCGGCACCAGCGAAAGCCGACGCGAATGGCGCAATGAACTCACTGCCGATTGCATCGCAGCGCGACATCATGCGCCGCTCGCAGGTCGCGCACTCGCTGCTGCACAAACAGAACGACCTGGAGGCGCAGCTAATCCCGGCGTCGGCATCGCTGCGCGTGCAGCTCGCGATCAACGCGTCGCTGGCGATCAACGTGGTGCTCGCGGTCGCCAAGACGTACGCGGCCGTGACGAGTGGCTCGCTCGCCGTGCTCTCGTCGCTCGTCGACTCGATCCTCGACCTTACGTCCCAGGGGCTCTTCTGGTACTCAGACAAGCGCATGCACACGCCTAGCGTCAAGTACCCCGCGGGCCGGGGGCGCCTCGAGCCGATCGCGGTCATCATCTCGGCGACGCTCATGGGGATGGCAGGTACGTATTTTTTTTTTTTTTTAGTGGACTGGTGGTATATAAAGCCATCTCTTATGATCATGCTAACTGCTTTGTGTTTAATCTTTTCGTATTATGTTTTTTTAAGCGATCGAGGTGATGCAAAAGTCGGGCGAGACGCTGGTCGCGGGTGTCAACGGCCACCTGCCAGACCTCAACATGACGACAAGCACCATCATCGTGCTCTGCGTGGCGATCTGTGTCAAGCTTGTGCTCTGGTACATCTGCTCGCGCATCGCGAAGAACTCGCCATCGGCCGACGCCCTCGCCCAGGTATTTATTATCTATTTATTGTTGCTATCTTATGAACGATTATTGACGTACTTAATATTGCTACTGCATGCATTAGGACCACCGCAACGACGTGTTTAGCAATGTCGTGGCCGTCATCACGTCCGTGCTGGCGCACTGGCAGCGCCAACTCTGGTACTTGGACTCGGTGGGCGGGATCGTGATCTCGCTCTACATTGCGCTCAGCTGGCTCGCGACTGGCAATGAGCAGGTCGAGAAGCTCGTGGGCCTGAGTACGTTTGCTGACATGCTTGCTTTTGGCTTATAGTCTATACGGTGGAGACTGAGTATGCCAACTCCTGGTTATTCCGCAGAGGCCGACCCGGACTTTATCGCCCAGATCCACGGCCTCGCGGACCTGCACCACCCGCTCATGAAGTCGGACATTGTGCGCGCATACCACTTTGGCAACAATTACCTCGTGGAGCTCGAAGTAATCTTGCCTGAGCAGATGTGCGTGCGGGAGGCGCACGACATCAGCCTGGCGCTGCAGGACAAAGTTGAGGCGCTCGACTGCGTGGAGCGCGCGTTCGTGCACGTGGACTACGCGCCGCGCGACTACGACGAGCACAAGGACCCGACGATCCGGCGCGACTCGGCCCAGTGAGGAGGACAACAGCCGCTTCTATATATTAGCTCCAGTGGTGCCTTGATAGAGAAGAAACAGAGGTGAGGCGTTACGTCTGCACATGCCTCATCTGCTGCGTTCAATAGCAGTCGTTCTCTTCTCGTTCGCGACTCCAAAGCCCCGTCAAGTCTCTCGAGCTGGTCTGGGCTTGCGCAGTGAGTGACAAGAGCGTGGCTGCGCCCGAAGCCACTAGGCGCCAGCAAGTGACCACCAATAGGCTGCAGACCACTCTCTATCGCCTCTCTGTGGCCCACTCATTGCTGTTTGCTCATCGCTAATGAGCCACGTGCTTAGGCTTGTCTCGGAGAGCGAAGTTTGGCCGTGACTCGCCTTGTTGAAACTGCCCTCACTTCACCGTGTCGAGATGAAGAGGAGCTCCGGCGCTGAGCACCTGTCCTCTCTAAGATCTCAAGTCTCGCAGTAAAAGGCCGACTCTATAGCAGCAGCTGAACCGAAGCCATCTACTCAAGAGAGAGTGCTGAGGGGGGACGGACCCACTGGAGAGCTCATATCAGAAATGCAAGTACCGTAAACTCTCACTCTTATCCGACAGCACATGCCAACATGTGGGTAGGTTTCATGACGACCTTTGAAAACTAATGTATTATAACATATTACAAATAATTTTGTACTTCACATGAAAATAGTACAAATATTTGTGTGGTGCAAAAATTGATACAAATGCTATCACACAGCAGCAGCTCCTTCACAATGGAAACTTTTCGAGCTTAAGCACTGTTTGATGTTCCGTATTCAGCGTTCTCTGGAGCTTGATATAATAATGTTGGAGTGGAGCATCAATTCGCAGCTACAGTATGGAACACCACAGCAAATCAAGCTATATTCAATGAGCCCAAAAGGTGACTACTGCATCGCTCAAGTCTCCAATTTGTCGTCGAGAACCTTTAACTTTTGAAGCCTTTGAGCTTCGTGATTGTATCTCAGTGTGCCGTTGTCGCGAAAATCGCGCACGACGGTGGGTTTGGTTAGTATATTCGCTCGTACACGCTCTCAGTCCCTTTTTGGCTCCCTTTTACTTTGCACGACGCCGAGATGGCATTGTACAAAGTTATGGTTAATGTGTTTGCACCAGCTTGTGTGATCAACCTTTCAGTCAACTCCCAGTAGTGTTTCTGTTTTTACATTTTATATCAGCTCATATAATTACGCGTGTCGGATACAAGAAATGAAAATCAAAGTTTTTCGCGCACTCTGATTAGACAAAACTCACTGTCGGATATAAGAAAAATCAGATACAAGTAAGGGTTTACAGTACTGTACAGTATAATTGAAGCTGAAATGTTGCTGATGGAGGAAATATAGAGCAGAAAAGAGAACTTTGATCGATCAGCTTGCCGCTGACCGACCGCATCATCATGTGGTTGCAGTCTGGATAATGTCAAGATCCTTCTGATTAGCTGAAAATGTTTTTTTTTGCATATAAAATCGGTTCTGTCCTGCAGTGTATTGAGGCGTTGATCAAGCTGAAAGATATTTCTTTTATATGCGGATAGTGTATGTTCGCTTCCTTTTTTTCATTTTGTACGAGCAAATGTGTTTCGAGTGAGTGTGCTATAGAGTAAGTACTATACATACTTAGTACAAGATTTATGAATAATATTCGGGTCGTTCAGTCCTCAACAAAAACAGAACATTTCTTAAAAGCAGAAATAGGTGCGCGTCATAATATAAATTCTAGTAATAATACATCAGATAATATTTATAAATGCATACTAAAGTAGAATGATATGTTTGAAATATGATATCTGGTATCCATCGTCTCAATATTATGGTGTATTTGAGTGCTAGGTGGTACATCACAATGATAGCTAGAAACATGGGTATATTATGTTTATAATATACTAAGTAAACACAATATACTCATGTTTCTAGCAATAATTGTAATGAAAAGTATAGCTGTACTATCATATTAGTGCTTTCTCACGATTCGCAGGTAAGTGAAGGTAAGTAATAAGCAGTCAACCAGATGCGCCCTCTCATGCGGATGAACATAAAGAACACATCCGTTAAATGATTGCACAAGAGTTATAAGGAGGCCTGAAACTATATCATTTACGTGCCTAGTACAACTAAGCACGTAATAGTTTTTGTTTAGCGTCGTTCCAACATTATATAATCCGTGGTGGTCAAATGGAGACTTTTAAAATCTGTCAATCTGAAGCACAAAACAGACTCTTTGCAACATTCCTAATATTTCCAGTGTAGAAGGTGTTAGGACGAATGAAAATACTAGTTCCTGACGTGCTGGTGCTTGCTGCGAGGTAACCCTACATAGGACTTTCGCATGACCAGCCAAGATCGACTGCAAGGAAAGCGCCCACAGATCACTGCAGACCAGCCTGCACGACCGCTGGGATGAGACAACAACAAGGCTGAGAGAAGCAGCGTAATCAAGGACGCTCAAGGAGACGATGTCGCGTTTCTTCGCCGCTTCATCACAGCGTCCAAGCGGCGGTTACAGGTGATGGAAGATCGACATGTTTTTCAAGTGTTTTAGCTAGATCTAGACTCAGCCGAATCGATCCAGTACTCCAGAATGCTGCGAGAGGAGTCGCTTGCAAAGCGCCGTGCATGGTAGCCAGTGGAGCGCGCTACAACGAGTGATGGTGACGAAGAAGTATAAGCTGATATTGTAGAGCATTTGCAGTATTTGCGAGTGCTTAATCTTCAATTCCGTCTTTAAACATTTGCCAAATATTCTCTATCAAGTCGTCTCGTAGCTGGTAGTGTGCAGACATGTCCTCTATTTTGCTAAAAAAAAAATGGAAACGACACGAGCGTCAGCAGACCAGCTTGTTGGCCGCACCTCCGCTGGACTGCACCACGAATTCTCGAACAACTAGTTATTAATCAGCTCTGCTTGCGCTGCTTCGTCCTCAATGATCATGTTGTGCAGGATAATACAGATGATCATGATTGCTCCTATCGTGTCTCTGTGCCACAACTTGATTGGGATCGTGAGAATCTGGATAGCTGCTTGAGAACTCCAAACGCTCGCTTGACGTTTTTTCGCACACTCTCTTGGATTCTGATATATAGTTTTCGCGCTGGGTTTGTGGATGCAGGATACTTTCCTGAAGTACAGTCCAGGGAGGGTAAATGCCGTCGGCGAGATAGTGCCCCGCAGTATACTCGCTCTGGTTCACTGTAAGCTGGACTGGCGGTGCCTCTCTATCTATGAAGTTATCGAGGACAGGAGAACTGAAACGGGGTACACGAGTGAGTTACACCACAGTAACCACTCTGCCAAACTACTGTTTGTGCAATATCTGTAAGACTGAACAGCACAAATTCACACTGGCTATCCTGCCAGAGGCCAGCTGCGTACCTCGTGCGTACTTTACAAACAGTTATGGCCAGCGATGACGCGGCCTTGCCACGGACTATTATTACAGATAAGTAAGTAGCCAATCAGAAACACTGAACTCGGATAGTCAGTGAAACTACATTTATTTAGGCCTAGCTATAATATACAAAGCTCTAGTAAGTTGCACCCGCTGTCGGGGCCACCCTCGAGGTCTACATAAACTGTCTCATTTTTGCCTTGTTCGCAAGCAAGTTAAAGTCCTTCCCCTTTTGCCCACATTGCTCTGTTGTAAACAGGCAATTAGATCGCAGGAATTGTTGATCCCCTTTACCACGAGTCCTTGTGGAAGTCGTGCAACACACGCTCCCTCACTCTGTGTATCGTGCTGAGTAACTCGGGAACACCCGGTTGCACAGACAATTTCATATTTTACCTAATACTATCTGCCCCACTTGACAATCGACTACATTTTTGAGAAGGTCATTCTGTTCTTCCAGGCATAACTCGAGAGTGAGTTTATCTCAAAATGACCGCCTTTGTGGTATGTTTCAGATCGTATTTTCTGTTTGTCTATACAACAAGTCAGCAGGCAAGCGACTCACATTTCAATGTGCATTTTTGAATGTAAATAGGTTTTTTTTTACCATTTTTTTGTTTGCGATATCCAACATAAACGATGCCGTTGGAATCTACTTCGAAAGCTAAGTCTGCTTAACACGTTAAAAAACACACAATTGCATGTGGCATTTACCACTGTTAAACACACACATGAGGTTTTTCCATGTTTCAATCACTCAAGATCAGTTTTGACCAATCAGCAAGGACTAATTTGGGTAATTACATTCAATATTAGCCAACGATATGAGTTATTTATTGAGTTTTTTTTAATCAAATAACCGAATAGTCGATTGTTCGGTGTGACAGAGAAGTACAAGATAGGTACTTGGGGGTTAAATTAGTACCGCGTAAAAGAATGTACTTTTGTCCATGTATGGCCAGAGTCAGAAGCGTGAGATCGTCACTTTTCTATTTGGAACACGATCTTTGGATGCTGGAAATCTATAAGGAATGCGACGTAGCTCATATCGCTACCAGCATAAGTATACAGTAATGTCTGGTTGTAGTCCCATGGATATGTCGAACGAATTTGAAAGGGTATGCACTCTTCGCAGGTTTGAGGGTACTAAAAAGGTCCAAAATTCAAATATAAATCTGTAATATCACACGGTAGTTGTTTTCCTTTGCAAAACCAAGTAAAAATCAGTGCCATCCAACTGCACATGATGTATTGACGATGAGTGAACCAGAGACAGCCGACTCCACATATTACAACGCCCAGACATACGAATAGCGCCTGTTTCGCCTGCACATACTCGCCTGCTGGTGTAGATATCGTTTACATACCAGTCTTTTTGTCGGCGGCTCCATTCTCAGTGTCAGTACCCTAGCGTATCGCAGCGGTTGCACATTGAGCTAATGCAAGTCATTTCTCGTGTTAATGTACCGAGCATTACCATTGTGTGTGTGTTTTTCTTTGGGTTTGAATGAGAAGATCATCTGTTAGGCTTGTGAAGGGTACTTCGACCTGCATACTTTTGTATTGACCACCTGGTGCACAACAATCAGATTTCGGAAATTATTCATTTATAGCAGTGTGACTACAACCAGGCACTTCTGTAAGAAGTGTTTTCCATAAGGAATGCGATAGAGCCAGGCTGGTGCGGATTGCAGGTTGAATGTTGGATTTCGTTATTGGCATCTCGCGGCGACCTAATACAGTGTACCAGCAGCCTGGTGCAACATTGAGTTTAGAGAGTAAATTTTAATTAGAACCGTCATCGCAAACACACCATTGAGCATCGAAACGTCAGAAACATGAGTAACGCACATATCCAACATTCTGTCAAAGTCCGCATTGCGCAATTGCGGATTTTTGTTGGCATCTCGGATATAATAAAACACCCAGCACTAAGCACCTTCTTTTCCACTGCGTATGTAGCCAAAATATACGATCTACAGCGTTGCGAACTTGCACAAGTTGCTGAGATGAGACTTGAAGAGTGGGACTTTGTCTGATATTTTCGCGAGTCTTTCGCGAAAACGTGTCTCTGGCTGTAAACAAAACAGCAGCACGAGCTGTCGAGTGAGGCCTTATACTGCGAGCTTCGTGGTGTCTGGTGGAGCACTTCAAGGCCACAGACACAGCTCTGACACCAGACCTCGGTGAGGCCCACCGTGTGGACAAAATTACCAGTGGTAAAGACTGCGCATGGTGAGCCCCAACGGTCCACGCCAGCAAACTGAGGATGCGCTCGACACTCGCCAGACTGTCAGTCGCATGTCAGTCACCACACGCTCATCAGCCAGTTCATCAGTCAGTGAGCGCCTCAGTCACTCTATACAGTGTCATTCCAATCCGAAGAAAGCCCTTCACCCACAATCGCAGTTGATTGTGTTTGCTATTTCCAAATCGCTCGTGCAAATCGCTCGTGCTTACCAGCCACCCGCTCTCTCTTAGCCTCATTCACGTTCTCGCCACGCCAGAGCCACGTCGCCTTTCCGGTCTCGACAAAGACTCGACCGACCAGCTGCCGATCTCTCTCGCCAGCCGTTCTCGCCAGTCAGGCTACCAACAAACAGTACACACGCACTCACACAACCGATCTCGCCATCGAGAGAACGGTGAACGTCTCACCAGATGAGCACCAGCACCGAGCAGCGCCCCATGGACCGGTCGTTCCAGTCCACGAGCACAGGCAGCGGCGGCCCCAGCACCGCGGGCGGCGTCGACGTCGCGAGCTCCACGAACGGCTACGGCTTCCGGAGCACGGCCGGCGACGCACTCTCGATCGAGGTGGCGTTTCTCAACCCACGCCGGCGGTTCCCACTGGCCGACGAGTTCCTGCCGCGCGTGCACATCTCAAGCGACCAGGCCCAAGAGCTCAAGGCCGTGTGCGAGGATATGATCGACAGCGCTCTGGCCAAGACGGCGCTCTTCGCTTGGGACGGCAACAACAACCACATCGTGGACGCCGCGGCGGCCAAGCACTGGAAGCAACACTACAGCAAGCAGAACCTGACGCTCTACCGACGCCGCAAGGAGCAAGCGGGCGACTCGGCGCTGCGCCACTTCATCGCGCGCGGCCAGGTGCATAGCATGAACCTCCAGGACGTCGAGTACGGCATGTACTGCGACACGACCGTCGACGAGCGCGCCGTGATGACCGACCTGTACCAGGACCTGTTCCTGGACGCCGCCGTGCTCCAAGTCTTCGAGTCCCAGACCGAGGACGACCCGTTCCGGTTCTTCGGGGTCAAGTGGCTCGCACACGTGTCGCCAGCCGACAAGTTCGTCTCGCCACGCGACTACGCGTTCGTCGAGTACTCCAAGCGCGTGGTCAACACGCGCGGCGAGCCATTCCTCGTCAAGGTCACACACTCGCTCTCGACGGACAACGTGCCGGCCATGAGCCAACGCGAGTTCGACCTCGTGCGCGGCGTCATCTCGTGCACGTACGTGTACCGGTACGACGCGCCGACTAAGAACGTCCAGGTTTTTGCCGACGGGTACATCGACCCGAGCGGCAGCGCGCCCGGGTGGCTCTCCAAGTCGTTCCTCACAAAGTTCGCGCCCACGGTCGTCAACCTCACGCGCTCGGCCGACGTCAAGTACATCATGCGCCACAACCTCGTGCTCTCGTTCGCAGACCTCCAGGAGAAGATCGCGGGCCTCGCCAAGCAGAAGAAGCACTGTGTGTCGTGCTTAAAGGCCTTTGGCCTGATGAACCGTAATTACACGCGCTGCCGCGCATGCGCCCAGACCGTGTGCTCGCGCTGCGTCATGGCGCTCACGCTCTGCGTGCCGACTCACGAGAAGCGCTGCGCTGAGCGCCCGAGCGCCGTCGTGCAGGAAAAGTTCTGCTTCAAGTGCCTCTACACGGGCCGGCTCGACCGCAACGGCAAGTACCTGCTCGAGCCGCTTGAGAGCCGCTCGCAGTACTCAGGCAGCAGCAGCTCAACCACCGGCCGGGAGGAGGATATATTGGCCTCCAAGTTCACGCAGGCGACCACCGTCACCGAGAGCGATGATGGCTGGACCACGGACGACGACGGCGGCGATAACAGCGCCGGGCTCAACGTCATGTCGGAGCAGGACCGCGTGCGGCGGCTGCGGCTGCGCCATCTGGAGCGCGAGAAGCGCAAGAACATGGAGCAGCGCCGCGCGCCGGCCGCGTCCTTTGCGCGGTCGCTCCACCGTGGCCCAGCGCCGGCGACGTACAACTCGACAGCGCTGGCCCGCGAGCCGACCGATGACACCGCGTTCATCGCGATGGAGCGCTCGATCGCCGAGCAGGAGGCGCTCATCCGCTCGATCCAGAGCGAGCGCGCCAAGCTCTCGTCGCGCCCGCAGTACAACCAGCAACAGATCCACTACCAGCAGCAGCACATGCGCGCGGTGCGAGAGAGCCCGGACCACTGGCGCGGCGGCGAGAGCCGTTTCATCGAATACGATAGCAGCGACGACGACAGTTTTGAGCAGCTCTCGAGCAGCAAGCGGTCTGGCAAGGCACAGCCGGCTTCCTCCTTCTCGCAGTCGACGCGCACGACCATGAGCAGCACAAGCGACAGCGTCGGCTCGTACTCGGACTACCCGTAGATCGGTCCGTTGGCTGGCTGGCCGAGGAAAGAGCAGCCTCGTTGACCATAGTGATGTCGTGCAATTCGATAACCTGGAGTAATAAATATGAGGCGTCGCAGGGAGACCTCGACGCCCACGTGACGTGATTCATTCGTACCTTGCATTTCTACTGGCTGTATTCAACTGGGAAGATTGGAGCTGGAGCTGGAGCTGGAGC
>JAASFV010000104.1:0-40510 GCA_023334015.1 Globisporangium paddicum
CCCACGTATGCGCACGGACAAGACGCGTCGATTGAAACAAGTCCGGGTTGAAAATACATTCTACAAGAGGCGTGACAAGCGTTACCGTGAGCTGTCTCGGTAAAACGTACGATGAAACAATAGATAGTCAACACGATACAGCAACACACAAAACAAAAAGAGTAGACAGCACTCGGACTGCAATTTGTTTGTAGTTCTTTGTGAATCAAGCATGCGACCGAATGGGAAAGTAGAGATACCATGAGGAGCACCTCGCTTTTATCTTTCAGCTTCCTCCTGGGCAGTTTGTCAGTGCTGAACATTTGAACCTCTTTTTCCCACTGCGACTGGAAGAAGTATTGTTAACATCGCAAATTGTATAACATACATTTTTTTCCAATGAAAGTACACTACGAATTGAAGGTACTTTTTAGGAGAAAGATGGCTTGAATTAGCAGGCAAAAAGACAACACCGCTTTCTCAAAGCTAAGCGCTCGGGTCGCTGTCTCAAACGCCTCTGCGCTACACACTAAAGAGCGCGGAAGACGGCCATGAGCCTTCAGAAGCTTGTCCTTGGACAGATGGGGAAGCTTGTAGTCGTTTGTTCCACGAGCGAGCATGATCTGCTGCTGTACTGCCTGAAGGACCAAGAAAACCTTGGCAATCGTTACAGCATTCATATCCTGGTATGCGTTTTTGACAGCAGTGATCAGATCAAAAGCAGAGAAGCACCGCTGTCGGTACTACAATGCCTACAAAGAGTGAAAAAGCAGATCTAGAATGTTGAGATCTGGGCTTTTTGGCAGCTGCTTGTCAAAGGTGATCTCTTAGCCGGCCAGTTTACACGCTGCGACATCAGGATACGCTCCTGCGTTGTGCAGCGTCGTATTGTCATGCTGCACTACCGCTTGCTTCAGCCCTGCACATAGATTTTGGCAATACACATTTATCGCCAGACATGTTACGATTCACACTTACTGGTCCATTTCTCTCTGACTGCTGGTAGCACCTTCTCGATCAACATGTCCTTGTATCTTCCCGCGTTCACCTCCACCGAGACGACCATGTCGCTTTCAGCTACGCGGTTCCTCGAGTTCTGTATGGTCTTTCGCAGGTCAATGACCGGCCAAAGTCCAATCTTGCCATCAAAAATGAGTTGGTCGTGACTGTTGTACTTGGGACGAGCAACAGCGGCAAGGAACATCACCATAATTATGTACTGCTTGTTGTTGATAGTGTTGTGTAGATCTTGCTCGTCGGTTGGCAGGTACTGCACGCTGTTGACCTTGCTCACATAAAACCGTTTTTCTTCCACACGGACACGGTTATTCAAATCGGAAAAATCCCGCTTGGCATACACATAAGTGAAAATGAAGCATCACAACACGAGAAACACCATGCCATAATTGCAAGATTACCTCGATTATTGGCGATGTTAGCCAGACAGAACACAAGCCGCTCCTCATACTGCTGCGGAGAGGCTAGGCGATACTACTGCAGGCAATCGCTAATCCCTCCTTCGCTTTCACCTTGGGCTGCACGGTCAACTTGAGAATGCCAGTTGCACCGGCCACCGCGCGAATTGAGCAACGCTACTCCAGCGGTACCGATTTGAGCTTCTCCTTCACCACAGCGGTGGTGTATACCGTCGGGTGCGCTGGAATGCGCCTTTCGTACGCCAGGCCTCTTTGATTGATGGGTGGCTGCGCATAAACAGCGCCACTACAGATGCAATGGTGCCACGTTCAAGCACGCGCTTGATCGCGAACTCGCACAAGTGCGCCACAATCTGCAAACGCTCGTTGTTGGTGAGGCTCTTGGCTTGTGACGACCGCGGCATGGTGTTGTTTGTGCTCGAGCTGTAAATTACTTGTGCTATTTCACTCTTTGCGTTCCCGCCTTTTTAGCGAGCCTGATAAGCGATTTCCCGCTTCATGAGTGAGCTAATTTTCAGCCAATGGGAAGTGTCTGACAGGTGAGACATCCACAAACTGGCCAATGTGGTCCACACTAACCAACCAGAAGTGACCATATAATTATTGGATGGAGGAGATAGCTATTTTGGCGCAACTCAAACTCGGCCTAAGAGTTGTCGAAGAGTTGTCGGAAGCCGGTACTGACGCAAGCCCTCTATGTAAAGTACCGGTTAAAATCGGATCCGCGGATCCATCAACAAGCGCGATCAGTTGCTGTACCGCGATAAAACATCTAACGGCCAATTGCATGTGGCAAGAGCTTGAAGGAACCAACATTACCAACATGATCAGCTGACAAGCTGCCAATGAAGCGCAACCCTTGTCTAACCCCAGGACTCGACGGCCTGTTTGCGGCCCCTATTTTCGGCATTCTCCTAGTGCGCATCTACGACTTGATGTCCGGTGGCTCATTTCGAGCGATGCGGCTTTGTGTTGATCGATAAATACAGTCACTGTTAGCTTTAACATTCAGGAATTCAGCAGCTTGAATCTTCTCTCCTTGGTGATGCTATGGTTGTGTTGTTGTGAATTGTAGGTGTCGTGTGCTATGAGAGCTTCTACCGAGCTGCGGTATCGTGGCTACATACATCGCCACCATTGTACACTCCTGAGACCTCAAGTCTATATATTGCACCAAAGACACTGAAAGGTGGGATGCTGAGCGCATTGTCAAGTCGGCGTCACCAAGAGCTCGGTGCACGGATGATTTAACATCATCTTTTCCCACCGCCAAACGACAGTCACATCCAAAATAAGCATGTACATTCAAGTGGCGAAGGTAGTTAATGAGGAAGGGGGAGTAGCCCGTTGGTGCATGAACGATGTATCAGCGCAAACACAGTCAGCATGTCACTTCACTTCTGTATAAAAGTAGCTCATATGTTTACTTTTGAAAAAGTTGGGCTGAACGCGGCGTCCACAGGTTTTACATCGATTTATCGCCGAATGACGAAAACTACGGCGCCTGGACAAGCGACGACGACTTGATAACCAACTTTAACTGTTCTCTGGCATCAATTGCGGCCAGTAATGTTATTGCCAAATTGACATTTGACAGTGCATAAATTATACAATCAGCGCGGGTCGGGGCTATCACCACGCGTTTCTTTCGCAATGAATACGTGATATGCTGGCTCTTTGGAGGGCTACACGTGTGGATACTGCGTTGGAACCAGAGTAGCAGCATTCAGCCACCAAGCTGTTTGGAGTGATTCACTTCAAGTCTGTATGCTTGACTTGATTTCATTATGGTGATATATGTTACTTGAATTCAGTATATATGTGATATAATCCAGTCAGGCGATTTTAACGCAACTTACCGGTACCTACCGCGAAACAGCTTATCCGACCGTGATTGTACCGGTATGATGGGTCGCTCCACATGTGAGACCAAAAAGCCGCATTGGGACGCTATGTGGACACTCGTGTGGGTCCGACTTGGGAAGTGCAAACCGAACCACTTTGTCAGAGCTGGCAAAATAATGCAATATAAGGCAGCATTGATGCGCATGAAGCGATCGTGCTCACAAGGAGGAATGGCATGTGAATCCTGTTGCACTTCTTGCTCAAAACTCTTGCGTCGAAAACGAAAAAACATATCCGTTTTCGTAGCCATTTAGGATTTGCCATGCGCGACCAGTGTTCCTAATGTGTGGGCCGACCCAAATGGCGGATGCCCATCTCCCTCGCTCTCTTTTTTTCCTGCTGGATCGATATCCGGTAGACTGGCAAGGTCAACCCGCGTTATCGATGCAACATGTCCGCATAGAAATATGTACGATTGTGCTAACCCTCACGGTGGCGCATCGAAGTCGTCCTTTGAGCTTCTGCTAATGACCTGTTGTTGTCGACACAGACACACGCGGCCGATTGCGTTTTGCTGAAGCAGATGTGGAACGAGGGATGCGGCCGCGGGCTGTTCCAAAAGAGTCAAAACCCGTGACAGAGGGGTAGGTTTCGACGATTTTCAGCCAATAAAAAAACGCAATAAGGCACGTTAGAAGCGCCGATTGGATGTTTTTAATACGAATGGGAGCATTTTTTTACGAATGAGACCCGGTCTCCGCATGGGTCCATGGGCTCTACCCGCGCGAGCAGAGCGCCATTCGACGGGCAGCAGCCGGCGGGCATGCGCTCACCCTCCTCACTTCTCGTCTCCCATCGCTGTGAGTACTCGCTGCTAATAGTGCGTGTGTGTGTGCGCGTGTCGATTGATAAGTGTGTCAATGCGCCTGTGGGCTTCGTACACATGGACGCCCGCTCACCCTCTCGCTTCTGTGAAATGATTCACTACAGTCCCTCGTGACGACGCAAGTCTTTCTTCTTCGCCATTCCCCACCCCGCCCGCCAGCCAAACATGATCATGGACGACCTCCTCTGCACGGAAGAAAGCGTGGCGCCGCTCCAGGACGAGGCCAGCGCATCTCCTTCAGCGATGGATGCGGCCGAGGTGCTCAACATGATGTTGCAGCAGGAGACGCGCGAGGGCCGTGTCGTGCGCAACGCCCAGTACCTGGCCGATGTCCAGCGCCATGGCATGGAGGCCACTTGGCGCCGCAAGATCTGCCACTGGATGTTTGAGGTGCGTTCCATGTCCACGTGCGTGTCTCTATTTCACTCTATCACTCGTGTTCACGTGTGATTGTAAAATCTTTCTTTCTTCGCCAATCAGACGGGCAAGGCATTCGAGCTCGCCAAGGACACAGTCGGCTGCGCGATCCACTTCATGGACCAGTTCCTCTCGGTCACCTCCGTGGACAAGGTCATGCTGCAGTTGCTTTCCATGGTCTGCATGTACGTCGCGTCTAAGATGCATGAGTCCCAGCCGATCTCGATGGTACGTGACTGGCTTCTTGGCAGTCAGCATAGACTAAATTTAGTATTCTCTGATCTAATTCTGTGTTAATATTACTGTTTCTCAGGACGAGATGGACCTGCTCTCTCAGCGCAAGTTCTCGCGCCACGACATCCGTGACATCGAGTCAAAGCTCGTCCACGTGCTCGGCTGGCATCTCGCGCCGCCCACCACGTTCACGTTCGCGAGGGACTTCATCCAGACTCTAGACGTGCCGGACAGGCAGGAGCTGGAGGACGAAACTCTCCAATTTCTCATGGACGTGACGGAAGGTGAGCCCCCCTCCCTCCCCCCTCCCTTCCCCATATATATATTTATATCAGCAGCATTCTCACATTTCCATGCTTGCCCACCAGACTACGGATCACTCCGCTTCAAGAACTCGAGCATCGGCATCTCAGCTGTGCACGTGGTGTGGAACGCACGTCGCCTGCGCTCAAGCGCAATCATCAAGGACGCGATCCATGCGCTCGACCTGGACGCCACTGAGCTCGTAGGCTGCTTCAGGTGGCTGCGAGGCCTGCACCACGTCAAGCACCTGCAGCCGCGCTTCATCAGCGTCGAGGAAGCCAAGATCGACCCGTCGCGCTCCATCAGTCCCACGTCCGTGGAGGACGCGGCGCTCGCGGTTTCTCAGGACGCGCAGGAGGCAGAGGCAGCGTTCGTGGAGAGTCTGCTTTCAGACGAGAAGCTGCGACCTGCGTCTCCGTCCTCGGACGAGGGTCCCAGGAAGAAGAAGGCGCGTCACAATTCGTGCTAGGTGTGGTAGGGACAGAAAATCTGTAGGTTGCGTTGCGCTGGCCATTTGCATCATAGAAATGGTCGGAGCGCGACATGCACATCGGCAACATGGCATCAAGGACACCTTGGCGTTGCTGATGCGTAATTGTTATTTAAGAAAATGAAAAGCGTTTTATTTAGCGAGTGCTCTTCCTATGGACTACCATTGACATGAGCTGTGGCACATGCCATGCATGAAGCAGAGACCCCAACACATAATTAAACTACAGCCATGAATGACTGGCTTGCAGATTGGAATTCACTGAAAATAGGACCGACCAGAACACAACATCGTCGTAAGGTCAAAGGCTGTGGTCTGTTGATAAATATTATGGAGAACCTGTCGTTCACTCTGTTTATTTAATTTGCTCGCATCTTCTTGCTTCGTGGACAACAGTCGCCCGATTCTGCTGTGGCCTCGACGACCGGCTTCTCCAAGAGCGCGTAGAAGTCGATGGCCCAAACGGGACTGCAGAGGTCGTCGCAGAGATCCGAGTCCACGGAGCACGGGCTGTTCGCGACACTGAAGCCGTCGACTTCCGTCACCTCCGCGACGGAGATTGGACTCGCGTGGTTCTTGACGTGATTAAAATCCGCCAGGAAGTGGAAACAGTCGACCAGCTCGGATGAATCGATCTCCAGAGACGACAGCACGCTGGCGAACGACGACATCACGTCGCTTGAGTGGCTCTTAGTGAACATGAAGACTGCGACGATGGCGATTGATGATGCGCTGAAGCAGAGGGACGCGTAATCTGGTAGAAACCAATATAACAAGAACAAAAAAATTAGAACCAATAACTCCACCATTCATTTGCTTTTTGTGAGCTCACCTTCCGTCACGTCTTGCAGGAACGGCATGACCAAGTCCAGAACTGCAGCTGTGTCCTGGATTGCGAGACTTGCGAGGAGATCTCGAGCGAAGGTGAATGGCGTGAGCGGGTCAAGCTTCCAGCTAAGCGCCTGCATGAGCTGGGCTTCCATCTGCCACAGCTCTTTCCTGGAAAACTTGTTCTCGCTCAGCACTTTCATCTCGTCCTGTAGCACAGCATGGAGCACTTTACGTCAGCATGGGTGTCTCACACGTGAGGTATTTCACAGGCGACTGACCATCGAGATCGGCTGGGACTCGTGCATCTTGGACGCCGCCGACAGCGAGACTAGAGAGAGCAGTTGAAGATTGTGCTTGGTCGCCGAGTGCAGCGACAGGTACTGGTCCATGTAGTTGATCGCGCACCCGACAGTGTCCTTGGCCATCTCAAAGGCGGATCCAGTCTGTATAGAAGAGAGAGCCATTCATTAGTCTTTGTTTCAACTAACATGCAAATATAGTAACACTTGCAAACAGAGTGAAGCATACCTCGAACATCCAGTGGCTCATCTTCTGCCTCCAGCTCGCAGCCATGCCGTCTCGTTGCACGCTCTGGAGGTACGAGCTGTTGCGTTTGGCACCTGTGCGTCGTTCACGCAGCAGTAGGCGCTGCAGCGTGTCAAGCGGTTCTGTTTCTGAGGTGATGGTGGCTAAGGTGGCGCTAAATTCAGCGAGTCGAGCTTCGCTGGCGCTGTGTGTGCACTTGGTCGCTGGCATGGCGAACAGATCGGTCACAGTGGCGCGTCGTGTGTCAATGGAGATACGCTCGTGGCAGGCAGCACGATAAACGGTCGTTGGCACGTGGACAGAAATTAGAAAGTGACCGCAGTGGGCAGCAGTCATCTTCGTTCGCGCGGACGGGGCCCATTGCGGACGCGCGCGCCGCCAGAGATCCGTCGCGGATGGAACTGTTGGCTGCACTCACTGAGCCATTTTCGTTCGCCTCCACCACCAACACCTGAAAGGGCAGCAATCGCACTTTTCATTGGCAGAAAACGTAGCTAGTTTTCAGCTTTTGGGCCAATAGGTTTGGATTTAGTGGATGGTTTATAGCGAATCATAGCGCATCATGATTCACGAGCGCGAGTCTCTTCAATTGGGGACACTGTTTCCAGTATTTACGTAAATGGTCTCAGTTGAATGGGACAAGCAGTTTGGATTCGATTTTTGATTTCTGTTTTGGGTGCAAGAGCGCTGCACAAATGGAGAGCAAGAGCTTCTTCACATGTCCACGAGAAGAAAACTGGTGAAGCGCGTGTTGAGTGTGTGAGAAAATGCTCACGAATGCGAATTTGGCAGTGTGAAAATGGCATTTCGGATGGTCGCTCGTTGACTGGCTGAGAGCGAGCGCAGCAACTGATATACTGTACAGTTGACTGGTCTGGAAAAGGCAGGAAGTGAGGAGACCCACCCGCAGTCGCCAGTCCTGCCATTCCCATTCAAAAGGCCAGAGAACCACCCAGTCGTCGTCGTCCTGTTGCGCGCGCATTGTCGGGATCTTTCCGCAGCCATGGAAGAATACGCGGATTTCCTGTGGGCAAGTGCACCACTTGCTCTCGCGGTACACACACACAGCAAGGCATTGTTCTTTTCGCTTGAGTTCTCGCACAGGAACAGGAAATGGCAAGCTGCATGCAGGCTCCTGAGTGAGCTCGTGTTGAGTCGCTCGCTCGGCAGTCGCACGTGCTCTTCCACTCGTCAGCAGCCAATCAGCGGCGCGCGGCAGCTTCAAGCCGTCACAGGCATTTTGTATGGAGAGGGAGTCGCACGGGCTAGGGCCCACCAGTGTTTCTTCCCGAAGAATGTAAAACGAGTTGTTGATTTATGTTCAATCAAAAAAGTAAATATCGATATTGTGCGTGATTCGAAAAAGATTGCTGCAATTATCCCAAACCATTCTGGAAGATCTTGTTGAGCATATGTTGCTGTGGGGTTGTGGAGTGAGGGCAACGCAAAGAACGAGCGAGATGCAAAGCACCCACCCCACCACGCAAGCCGAGGCAAAAGCGGCGCAAACAAGCCCCACAACAACAGGCTGCAGCCGCAGGAGTGTTGTCGCCCCTGCTGCTCCGACCAGAACCGAAACGGACGCAGACGTCGCAGCTCAGCAGATCCATCGACCGATCCTTCTTTCCGCCGACCCGCCACCAGCCACAGCACCGAAAAAGCGCGGAAGCAATCGGCCGACACGTCACAGCCAGTCAGCCACTCACTCACCTCGGTACGCATCCGCACATCCCAACCACAGCCACCAGACCACCACCAGCTCCAATGATCGACGCCGAGGCCGCGGAGACGCTCATGAGCCTCTCGGCGCCCGACGAGCGCAAGTTCGCGTCCCCGCTCTACGGCACCGAGATGCCGTGGCACGCCGCCAAGAAGCAGCGCGCCTTCGACTCGTACAGCAGCAGCAGCAGCAGTAGCAGCCACGCGACGTCCCCGCCGTCGCTCGGGCTCCTCGCCAGCTCGCTGCCCACGCACATGTCCTTTATGCAGCACGCGGAAAACCACCGCTTCCGCTCGCCTGCCATGCTGCGCCACAACATCCAGGAGCGCCCGCTTACGTCCATGATCCCGCGCCACGACGCTGCTGCCAATGACGACAGCGATGAAGATATGGACACTGACCAGGAGGACCTGTGCGATACCAAGGAGCGCATGTGGGGCGCCTACCGCTCGCCTTTCGACGGACTCGTCGCGGCCGCGAGAGACTACGCCGACGCGTCCAACCAGGACGACAACGACAGCAGCAGCTTCCAGAACTCGTCGTCCAGGCCAATCATGATCCCCTCGAGTCGCCAGCACCAGCAGAGCGGCTCGTACCGCTCCGAGTACAGCATGCCGCCGCAGAGGTCCAGCTTGTCGCGCGTAAAAGAGGACTCGTCGTTCCTGAGCCTGGACTCGAGTCCCACAGGTATCGAGGAAGACAGTGAATGGTTTGACTCATACCGCGAGTCAAGCGAGTACAAGCAGCGCGCGCGCCTGGCGTCGATCTGCTCGTCCGACGGCAGCGAATACGGTGGGCTAGGTCGCAAGAACTTTGAAGGCTTCCTGCGCATGGACATCTCGGAACGCAACGAGAACGACCGCCTGGAGAACCAGCTCGAGGGCTCATCGCCGCCCGACCCGCGCTACATCGGCAGCTACTCCCCGGAGGCACGGAGACAGCGCATCGAGCGCTTCTTAGAAAAGCGCAAGCACCGCGTCTGGTCTAAGAAGGTGGACTACGACGTGCGCAAGAATTTTGCCAACTCGCGGCTGCGCGTCAAGGGCCGTTTTGTGAAGAAGGAGGACGAGGAGCTGCTGTGCCAGCTCATGAGCTTCACATAAGACCATCGCAGCTCCGGCGACGACGACCTCTCCGCTTTTTATTCCGCGCGCCGCCGTCCTTCGCTCTGCGCGTGTGCGCGCACGTGAGTCCGCCCGTTTGTCGTGTAGATTAGGATCCCAGTTTTTTTAAAACAAAACCTCAATAAACAGCAGCACCAGAGCCCTTGCGTCGCCCATTCACACATCCATATTTGAGAGAAGCATACTTGGTGTAAGGCTTATCTCTGAGTATGTTGGAGCTCTTCCAGTGGGTCCATTGAGAGAAGAGGATCAGGCAAAAGCTACCAATCAGCAGGATTACCAGCAAGTCACTTCTCAACACGCCGCTACGTGTAACGTCGCACATAACCAGACGCTGCAAGTTCGCTCACTCGGTTGCTGTTGATGCGAGTCAGCGGCGCTTTCTCCTGCAAGTACGTTGGGCGCCTTCACTCCTCAATCCTACGAGAATTCCTGTCGCACAAGTATCGAAGATGCGAACATAGTCTCCTAGACACAGGCAGGCTGAAGCAGAGCTGAGCTGCCTCTACCAGTGGAGTGCGCGAGCTTTGTGTGCCGCACGTGGCTGTCTGGTAATGCAAATCTGGCAGTGACGCGTCCCACCCAGCTGGCCGCAAGTAACAGATCCAAGTTCAACGCGTGTTTGGCAGTCACGCACGCACACGCGCTCTCATGTCGACACGCCATCTCCGGTGAGAATGAGCCAATCACTCGTTAGTTTGTATGAGAACGAGTCATGTTCACTCGACACCTTCATCACCTTCATGCGCCTCTTCGCAGAGAAGCATCTGTCCCGAAAATTTTCTATCATTCGGGACACCGCCAAAGCCTGAGATCCTCCAAAACGACAACATGCTCATGAAGGCAGCGTGGCTCGCGCTGCTGCTCTGCTCTGTGTGCGGCTGCCGCGCCGAGTTCAACGAGACACTGACGCTGCGGCCGCTGCTGGGCGGCAGTAAGGTGCTCGCGCACTTCCGCTTCTCCACGACAGAGCCAGTCGCATCCGCAGCGGATGACAGCGTCTTTCCTAAGGTGCTCCAGCAGATCCTCTCCAAGTACGACGCCGAGTCGCTCCACCTGACGTTCGCGCTCGGCAAGCACTCGGACGCGCGCTATGGTCCTGCCATGGGCGTGGGCTCGGATGCAATGGCCCACGCGCCTTTCGGTACGCGTCTTCAGGTGCAGTTCCGCGCCTCAGGCGACGAGAGCATCACGGAGAGCGTATCGCTACAGGAGCGCTGGAGGGGCATCACCTCTGAACTGGGCGGCATTTTCTCCGCGTCGCTAAACCAAATGGACCTGACCGTCGTGACTGAGCTCTTGAGCTACGACAGCGATCCGAGAGCTCTTGGCGCCTTCCCCCAAGAGACGACGCACTCAGACAGCAAGAAGAAAAGCAATAGCCGCTTCCTCCACGCAGGCCTTGCGCGCGAAGAGATCTGCACAGAGAACCTCACGCCGTGGATCAAGATGCAGCCCTGTCGCTCGCATGCAGGTCTGGGAAAGCTCATCGACCCGATCAAGTACCTCTCGGGAGAGTACCTATCGCTATCGCTCTTCGCTTCGCGGTCTTTGAGTAGAAATGAGTGGGTGCTACACCAGCAGCTAGTGACGGTGCAAACGCTCAGTGCTGAGGACCACGCGCGCTGGAGCCTCAAGTCTGTGTTTTTCAACAATCTGGCGGCAGATGAGACGACGCTCGAGGCCTGTCCACTTGCCACAGAGAGCGTGATTCACACTGAGACGGCGGCTGAAGGGTACGAGCTCCAACACGCCACGCTCCAACTCCCATCGACTGTTGGAGCACCTGCCGATGCTTCTAAACAGAGTTTTGCAGCTCCGATTGTCCACTCGACAAGCCTCAAGAACAAAAAAGTGGACATGGCCGATCCATGGCTCGTGAAGACCGACTCAGAATCTCCAAATCATGAAACGCCTCAGCGAGATCTCGTGAGCGTCCACCGCTTCGTGACGGGATACGGCCAAGTGCACGGCGGCATCGCTGTCCGCCTCACGAACAACCACCCACAGTGTGCCATGCGCGTGACGTACCACGATGTCATCCCGTGGTACTTGCGCATGTATTTCAACACCTTCCAGGCTAAAACGTCGTCGTACGGATCGTCTGCATCAGAAGACGGAGATGCAACTTCGCTCATCCAGGATTTCCAGTTCCGTCCTGCGGAAGTGCGTGGTCGCCCCAACCAGCTGCACTTGGAGCTGCTCCTGCCAGCCAACTCGTCGTTCGTGTTCTCAATTCAGCTGGAGAAGGCGTTTTTGCGCCTCTCAGAGCACCCTCCGGATGCAAACCGCGGGTTTGACGTACCGTCGGGCGTCGCCACCTTCCAGCCTGAGATCGCCCACGGTCCCCACGAGCTGGTCTGTCGCACACTCCACGAGGACACGCGCGCGTTCACGAGGACGCTGTTCACAGAGCCGCTGCTGGTGCCGCTGCCCACGCCGGACTTCAGCATGCCGTACAACGTCATCACGATGACGTCCACTGTCGTGGCGTTCTTCGTGGGCAGTATGCTCAACACGCTTCTGCGCAAGGCGCCTCGCATTAAGGCGCTCATGGCCAAGAGCTCCTGAGTTTTCTATCGGAAGTCCCAAGACAATAATGAAGCCCAAGGTGCGTTCAGCTGACTGAAGTTCTCTGTTGACCGCTCTATTTTTTTTCCCCAATAGCAGGCTCTTTTGTTATTCCCGCTTCGGTTCTCTCTACGCGCCTAGCTTCACCGCTGTTCTAATGTTTTCTGCCACACATAAAATTATACACACGCAAAAGAGCTGCTAGTGGGCAGCTCACCTCAATTCATCCCGCATTTAGACGCTGTCTGGCGCCTGCTGGCTCTGCTCCAGACGCCGCTGCTGCAAGGCCGCCACCTGCTTCGTGGCGAACGCGTAGGCGCACGTGAGGCAGAAGAATGCCCAGACGCTCCAGAGCAGCACGATGCGGAAGCCGATGCGGTATGTGCACGCCGTGTCGCACGTGCCCAGTGCATTAGGGTCCGCGTGCGGGTCGATGATGATGTTCATGATGAGTCCGGGGATGTAGTTCGAAGCTGCATACCCGAGCAGATTGTAACTCGCGTAGGCGACCGAGGACGCGAGGGGACGCAGACGGCGCGGCGCCGAGGAGATCACGATGCCCGAGCACGCCGGAAGAATGCTGCCGCCGCAGAAGAGCATGAGCCAGAGGAAGCTTGCGATGTAGAACGTCGAGTGGAAGAACGAGACTGGGAGCGAGGCCAAGCAGCCTAGACCGCCCAGCGCCATGCACACGCGCAGCGCCACGGCCCGTTGATAGAGGCCTGCATAGCCGCCAAACTGGTCGATGAGCCAGCCGCCGAAAAAGACGCCGAGGATCGGGCCAGTGCCGCTCACGAGAAGGTACGCTAGGTGGATCGTGTAGAGCGAGTCGTTCGTGTTGGTCGCGAGGTAGAGTGTGGTCCAGAACTGCACGCCCGCAACCACGAAGAAGAGCGCTGAGAGGCCCAGCACGATGAACACGAAGACCTTCTGTTGAAAGAGCTGGCGCAGGTTCTCCAAGCCAGGCGACTGATCCTGCATACTAATGCTACTTCGGCCGCCGGGCGTCTGGTTCAGGCGACTTCGCTCATTCTTGTACACGAGCGCCTCCTCCTCGTCCTCGTCGTCGTCCTCGTCGCTGTCGTTCGTGCTGATGATCGAGTCCACCATGATGATGGACTTGCGTCTCGCCGCGTGCAGACGAATGTGCTCCACGGGCACGAAGAAGAGCAGAATGGAGAACGGCAGGATCGCCAGGAACTGGAAGATGAACGGCCAGCGCCAGCAGTACATACCCTGGCAGAAGTTCGTGTCCGCTGCACCGGCCATATCGTCGAAGAGGTGGTCGCCTGCGTTGTTCATGGAGCTACTCACGGCCGCGCTGAGCACTCCCGGCAGCACGGACGTGACGAAGTTTCCCATCGACGTTGTCACGTTCGCGGCGTCCATCGCCATGGTCTCGGCGCCAGTGGCTGCCGACGGGTCTGCAGACGCCAGCCAGACCGTTACGGATCCTGCAAAGTATCCCAAGGTGATGCCGATGGGCGTCGCCGCTTGCAGATAGCTCATCCAGCTGCCGCGCTTGGCCCTGGGT
This sequence comes from Globisporangium paddicum, assembly GCA_023334015.1. Taxonomy (NCBI): domain Eukaryota; phylum Oomycota; class Peronosporomycetes; order Pythiales; family Pythiaceae; genus Globisporangium; species Globisporangium paddicum. The sequence continues at coordinate 13,917 of JAASFV010000104.1, forward strand.
GCGTATTCGTGCACCCAGAGCGGCGAGTAGACGCAGTGGAACGCCTGCGTGAAGCCGATGAACGCACGCAGACAGATGAGCAGCGTCTTCGAGTACCAGTGCGACGACGGCGTGCACGCGAACGTGAAGACCGCGAGGTTGTTGACCACGAGCGAGATGCCGAGCAGGTTGCGCGGGCAAAACTTGCGGAAGAGCGTACTGCACCAGGGCGACGCGAGCGATATGGAGATGTACACGACGGCGCCCAGCAGGCCCTGCTCCTGCGGGCTCAGGTGGAACGTTAGCGTGAACTGCTGCAGCAGCGACGGCACGGCGCCGGCCTCAAGGTACATGCAGATCTGCGTGATGATCAGGTACTTGAACAGGTACTCAGACTGGCCGGGGATGCGCGTCACGGTCTGAGACGGCGGCGTCCGAACGGCGAGCACGCGTGGGAGCTGCGTGTTGGGCTTGCGGTCGCCATTACGTGTCGACACGGCGCCGTACGATCCGGCGCTGGGCGGCGTCGGCTTCTTGGTGGCGTCCATGGCGTTCTTCCTGCAGGCCGCCGAGGGAAGCCGAGTCACTTGTGCCATAGCCCGTCCAGAGAGAACACCTTTGACTGATTTTTGCCAGTTTTATGTGGCCCACACTGACTGCGAATTAGAAAGGGTGGACCACACGACCATGACCTTGTTTTGAGTGGGGTACACGATATACGGGTCGCTGGTTTAGATAAGGTGGACCACATAAAATACACCTATCACCGGAAGTGAGATGGATCCACTTTCGCTCAACAAGAGAGCGAGAGCGGCTGCACGCGACGATGAAGCATTGGAACATGAAGCCGAAGCGAGCGATCGTGCAGTAAATGGACACGACGACGAGCGCACGCGACGCTGCTGCTGCTCTTGCTCGCACAGTATTTTTAGCAGCTGAAATTGGAGTTTCGTTTCCTCAAGACTTCACTCGTGCTTCCTCTGCACCTCCAGTCAATGCTGGCTCTCGAGCAGGACGAGGCTCTGTGGTACCGCGCTCAGTCGAAGCCAACTTTCGATTTCAAGCAACCCACCCACAAGGTACTGCCGTGTCTGGTTGTCCATTCTCGGATTCACCACCTGTCCCCCACGACCTTCCTCTCCGCAGACGAAGGCGTACTTCCATCCATCTCAACAGCTTCTCGCTCTCACGCGCGTTCCAGTCGTATCGCCATGGCCACTGGTCGATTCACTGTGTTTGTGGCGCTCTGGGTTGCGATGGTCACGGGACTCATTCATGCCGCTGTCACCCCTGCAGCGTACACGGTCGGCCAACTACTCATTGGCGGCAGTGGCTGCCCACCAAACACTGTGTACACCGAGATGACGCCTGATAACACGAGCGTCTCGGTCCGCTTCACCTCCTTCGAGGCCAAGACGACCAGCGATACCCCACGTGTGCGTCTGGCGTGCGACGTTGCATTGCCAGTCACCGCGTTGCCTGGCCAGAGCGTCGGCATCTTCCAGGTCGACTTCCGTGGCGCCGTGTCCGTGCCCAACGAGCAGGATGCCTCGGCCGCGCTCTCGAGCGAGTTCTTCTTTGCCGGCCAGCAGGGCATCCGCGTCAAGCGCATATTTCTGCCTGGGAACGAGACCACCATCTTCGAGAGCAGCAGCATCCATTTCCAATCGATCATCTGGTCCCCGTGCGGCGGCTCCACGACCTTCCGCATCAACGCGGCCATCATGGCGGCGCGGTCGGCGCAAGGCTCCGAGAACGTGCGTATCGCCATTGACGCCTTCAACACGACCGTGGGCGGCAGCGTGGTGGTGGCTGTGGCGTCACGCAAGTGTGACCCGCTCACAGGCGAGCCCCTCTGATTGGTTCTTGAGAGTGCGTGAGAGTGGCGCTGGCGATCGCAGTCAGCAAGCCACCATCGACACTTCACGGTGCGTTGTGCGTCGAGCTGCCTGCAGTAGTTGTATCATGGTGCTGGTAGATGAAGAGCGCAAATGTAGTAATTATAAAATTATTGTCTTTCCATTTTACAATGCGTGTATGCACGAGTGCATGGGCTTGGACATGTGCACACGCGTCGCTTCTCTTGCAGCATCTTCTCTCAACTGAGCGCACAAGCACGAAATAGTCGTCTACGGGGTCCCATTGGCGTTGGCGCTGGGAGCCGAAGCCGCGCACTGCTGCAGCTGGCGCTCGCGCTGGCAGGATGCACGCAGTCGCGAGTGGGCGCGCGCACGCTGGAAGCGGATGAAGTCCGCGGTCTCCAGCTCGTCCTCCGTGTCCTCGTCGCCTTCGCCTTCGTCCACCAGGCCGCTCGCGTAGAAAGCCCACGCAGCGTCCGCGACTGGCTGCTGCTGACGGCGAGCGCTCTGCTCTTCTGCGGTGGGCGTCACGGACGCACGGGACGACATGTCGCTGCAGAACCCAGCTGTGCTGTGGACGACGTGTGCTGGCCGGACGAGGCGCCGATCCGCGGACTTGGGGGAGAATGGCCGAGTGCCATGGCTGCGGTGGTTGGTCTGCCCTGGCCTTCTGCTGCTGGCAGCAGTGCTGCTCTGTTGGTCACTCGCCTGTCGCACGCACGCACGAGTCTCTGAAGTTTCTTCCTCGTTGATGGGAGCCACTCGTCACAACGCAACGCTTCGTTCCGGTCTCGTGGCTGAAACTGAACCGGGTGGGTGTGATCCAGATGGATGGGCGGTTCAACTTGGCTCATTATTACACACGCATGGACGACGCTCCAAGAAATGATCACTTCAAGTGGCTCTGTGTGTGCTGTTTATTATGTTGTTTATACGAACACGAGCGCATACTCCTCGTCCACCAGCACCCCTGTCGTGTCAGCCGCTTCCAGCGAGGGGTCTGCTGACGCGCGCCCCGTCTTGCGCGTCTGGCGACCGCTCTCCTTCTCCATGCGGCGCTGGATGCCCTCGCAGAGGTCGCGCGCGTCTTTGCTGAGCTCCTGGTTGCGACTGATGCGGCCGGCGGTGGTGGCGCCGTCTCTGCCCGCGACCACAAACTGCCGGTTCTCGAGGTCCAGATCCATTGTGATGGGGCGCCGGTGGTCTTCGCCCTGGCGCAGCTCCACCACTTCGTAGAACTGCTCCTCCGTGTCGATCACGGTCGTTCGCTCGGCGCTGGTCTCGTCGTAGAGCACGAGCGTCTCCATGTGGCGCTGTGCCGCGAGGTCGATCTCGTGCTCGTCGAGCTCTTCATAGCGCAGCTCCGTGTCGCAAAATAGGCACTTGCGGCTGCCGTTGTACTCGATCTTGCCGCACTGGAGGCAGTTGATGATCTGCGCGTGCAGGAGCTTGGGTGCGCCCGTTTTCTTCGTCTTCGCCTGCTTGAGACGCGAGTTGGGCACGGCAGCTGGCGGCACTAGCCCCGCAGCTGGAGCGCCACTTGATCCAGTAGCCCCTGTTGCCTTGGTCTTTGCATTCGTCTTTGTTTTGCTCTTGTTGCTCTGTTGTTGCGATGCCGCGGGAGCAAACAGTTTGGTGCAAATGGTCTCTGCGCGCGCGGGCGTGATGCCCAGGAGCTCTGTCAGATATGACGCCACCTCCTGCTTGGTCTGGAAAGAGCTGAGCACGTACGCCACGATGTCATCCACCTCTGCGAAGCCCAGGGCGCTCGTGAGCTCCGTCTTGAGCCACGCACTCGTGTCCGCACCAGAGTTCATTGTTGTTTTTCCTGTGTGTGCTTGACTGTGTTTGACATTCCAGTCAGGATTTTATTCCACGCCTTTGTTAGGTGCGAATTGCCACACGCATCACGATTCAAATGTTCTTTGTGGTGTGAATATTTCCTATTAGAAGGTACAATTAGGAACAATGGCGAGCGGCCACGAAGACTCCGACCACGGCAACGAGAAAGGTGGCGAGAAGAACGGCTCGTAGCCGTGAGTCTCCATACACTCTCCATACACAACATTTACCATTCGACATGAATGGGAGTGTTTATTTATTTCGCACTTGGTTGAAAGATTCATATAATTTACTAGCGCGCACTTAGCAGCGAAATTTTTTTTGGCCAGTTTTGGAAAATATGTCGCTCCTTGGTGACGCGTACGACTCGAGCAGCAGCAGTAGCAGCATTAGCAGCGCTAGCGATGCAGAGAGCGACCACGCACAGGAGATCGTTGAAGTCGCTCCTCCAGCGGCCATGCTGCCATCTGCAGACAGTATTCTGGCGGACGTGAGCGCCTCCACGGCCTCGTTTCTCGCGCCAAAGAGCGCGCAGTCGGCCGCCGCCTCGGCTATCGTCGAGATCGACATCTTCAAGGAGAATGAGCGAGCCAAGGCACTCCAAGCGGCCGAGAGGGCGGCCGACCGACAGAACCGGAGAGATAAATTCACTCCGCCTCAGGATGATGCTACAAATACGAAGAAGCGGACGCGCGCACCGGAAACGGACGTCCCACCGGGCAAGAAAGACAGGTTGGACGCCAAAGAGCGCGTCAAGGCACAGCGAACCAAGGGCCAGGCGGGCATCGGCAGCGACTTTCGCTCTTGGAAGTCCGAGACCGAGATGTCCATGCGCCAGCAGTTTGACTGAGGTATGTTAATAAATACTGAAGTACTGTTTGGCAAAAGCGAGCTGTCGACGATGAAGAGACTGGCAAGTGCTTGATGCTTTGGTTCATATTAGGTCTGCTCATTTGGAATAATAATTGAGCGGGCTCTCTAGAGCGCCACGTATGCTACGAGCATCGCAGCCATCGAAAGGCTAACGCTAGCGACGGCAGAAACGGCACCGCTGGCAGGCGTTGGGGTGGGCGCGACGGTCTTGGCCGTGCTGTTGCCCCCAGCGGTCGAGTCCGCAGCTGTGGGCTTTGGCGTCGTCGGCTTCTTCGTGGTGGGGACTGGAGTCTTAACATCGAGGTCCGCGCTAGACGAGGACGCCTTGCTCGCGCTGCTCGGGAGCGACGCCTCGCTCGCAACCGTGTCGTCCGCGGCCGAGTCGGTGCTGTTGGCGCCGGCTGGCGCGGGCGTCGCTGGGACCTCCTTGGGGTCAGCGATGCCGCATGCGGTGAAGACGCTGGAGACCGCTTCCTTGAACGAGAGCGACGAGCCGTCAAGCACGAGGTTGCAGCGCGGCAGACTGAGGTCGCCCAGGCGCTTAATGAGGTCCGTGCACTCGCAGACGGCCTGGCGCTGCGTGCTGGTGGGCAGCGTGTTGCTCGTGAGGTCGTACGTGGAGACCGTGGTACACGTCTTGAGCTCGTTTGTGAGGCCGCCGAAGACCGACTGGCGCTCCGATTCGGTGCACTGCTTGTACTTAGCGGCGTCGGCCGTCAGCAGTACGAGCGCGGCGGCGGCGAGCGAGGTCGTGGACAGGAGCTTCATGGCTGGCGGTGAAGGAATGGGAAGGTATCTAACGACTCGGAGGAAGATTCGGGAATGGCAGATTGGCGTATGGCGGTCATGGTTGATGTTGCCAAAAGTTGCCACACTGGCGATCTGAGGATATTGCTAATAACAGTGTAATATTTAATGACATCTAGTAAAATATAGCTTGGATTGTTACTAACTTTGCAGATACTAACACTGTGTAGAGATGCTGACGCTTTCATCACGTAAGTGTTGATCCCACTCCGAGCTCTTTACTGAGCCTAATAGAGAATCCAGCATCAAAAATTCGTTAGAGAGCGTGAGTAATGATTGGCAAGCAGCCATCAAATAAGGCGCTCCATAAGCAACTCGTTACGCGCATGTGTGTGCAGCGCGTGGTCAACATGCGTTTGCTGGTCAATGTGACGCGTGAGGTTGACATTCGCGTTAAGATTTGTGCGGCACCGAAAGGTCGGGGCTGCTGGCCCAGGGGTCGCGATCTTTCCAGCTTGTGACATGGGTCGTCTCTGTGGCTCTTGCCTGACTTCATTCCGCGATCCTCCACACCAACCAAGCCAGCATGGAGTCACTGCTGACGCGCCTGAGCTCGCTGCTCATGGGCGAGCCTGCGCCCGAGACAGACGACGAGAAGATGCTGCGGCTACGCAAGCACGCCAAGCTCCAGCTGCTCACCAAGAGCCAACGCGCCATCATTCTCGAGGACCTGGAGCGCGCAGTGCAGGCGCTTCGCTTCTTCCTGCAGTCCAAGCGCACCAGCAGCTCTACCAGTGGCGATGTGGACACCAGCAGCAGTAGCGAGGACGCCGCGCCGTCGCTCCACGGCCGCCAGACCGCGATGATGGAGTCCATAGACGACCGCAAGCAGCTGCTGCTCAATGACGAGCTCGCGGTCGTCAACGCCTTCTGCACGCACCTGGACCGGTGTCTCTCACACGGCCTGCGCGCCGTGGAGAGCGACGAGGGCGCGACCGTCAAGTTCTTCGGCGTCGTTAAGTGGACGTGCACGCGCGTGGAGGCGATCCGCCAGAAGCAGACGCTCGACGCCATGCAACACAGCGCGACGAGCCGTAAGGTCGCCGAGGTCGTGACCTCGAGCCTGGAGCCAGATCTCCCGAGACACATCCGCGGCTTCTTTGCTGCCGTGCGCAGCGCCAACAGCCTCGGCAACGTGACGACGGACGAGGGCAAAGCACGCGCGTTCGTGCGCCAGGCACTCAACATGCACCTGCTGCAGTCGTCCATGAATCTCATTCTTGCGGAGAGCAACCTGGATCTGCTCTCGTCCTACTACACGGAGTTCGCGCTCTTCCGGCAGCGCGACGAGGTCAAGATGTTCCTGAGTCTGCTCTCCGGTCTGGACGAGCTCTCGTTCGCATTCCTCATCGACGACGTGCGGCTGGACCAGGCCCCCGACACGCTGCCGTTCTCCAAGCCACTGCCGCGCCCCAAGGCCCAGAAGAGCACCAAGAGTGCGCCGAAGCTCATTGACCCAGAGGATATGGTCGGAGGCCGCGTGCGACTCTGCGAAGAAGACAGTGAGACGAGCTTGCTGGCGGGGAAGCTCGTGTCGCATCACGAACTGAGGAGCACGTTCGACTCGATGAAGGGTGGGAACCCACTCTCTGAGATTCTCAAGCAGGCGGCCACATCGCAGAAGCTCGAGGACGCCGCCACGGCCGTGCTGCGCTTCCTGGAACTCGGCTACCCGGAGTACGACGTGTTCGGTACGGAGCTGCTCGACGTGCTCTGCAACCCGTTCCTGAGCGGCATGGCGCGCTTCGAGACCGCGATGGCGATCCCAGATGTCGTTGAGGCGTGCTTTTGCTACCTGTACGAGCACATCGACACGCCAGGACTCTTCCAGGTGCACCTGCACGCTGACCATGTGATGGAACTGCGCGACACGATCGAGGAACTCGGCGGCTTCCACAAGAAGATGGCAGTCAATACGCACGAGGTCACGGCCATTTTGCTCCAGTACCTCTGGGAGCTGCCGGACTCGCTGCTCACAGAGGAGCGGCTCGAGAACTTTTTGGCGTGCGGCGGCACGAGCGACGAGGGCTCCATGAGCGAGGACGAGAAGAAGATGCTGCTGCGTGTGCTCGTGAACGACCTGCCGTGGTTCTGCAAACCGATCCTCGAGCGCCTCTGCCACCTGCTCATGGTCGCGCTCGAGCCCTGCCATGCGCAGCGGAACGGCCTCACGATGTACTCGATCGCCAACTGCCTCGGACCGATTCTGCTACGCAAGACGCACGGCTTTCGCTTCCACGAGTACGAGGACCCGACCTTCCGCAAGTACCCCGTGGGCTATCAGAGCGCGAGCTCCGTGCGCTTCCGCCTCATGCCCAGCAGCGATGGCGACAGCTTCCCATACAGCAGCGGGATCGACCGTGTAACGGCTGAGGCCCGTGCGCTGCGCCACATGAAGCGCGATGCCGAGGAGAGCGCGCACATGCTCAGCCTGCTTTTCCGCGAGCACGAGTACATCCTCAGCGACTTCCGTGGCGAACTCGCGAGTCGCCGAGCCCGGCTGCGCGAGAAAGTGTACTTTCTCGAGACGATCCGCTTCAAGATGGAGGAGCCTATTGATATTTCAAATCCGGCGCACGTGCTGCTGCTCAAGCGGCTCTGGGACGGACTCCTGCATGACCCCCAGGTGGACTTGGATGTCCAGTCTGCAGTCGTTGGGGCCTCAGGGATCGTCGATGTGACGGCGCTGCTCGCGTCTAAGCGCTGGAAGCTCAGCGGATTCCATACAGAGAACCCTCTTGGAGGGTTCCGTGGGGGCGGCGTCTTGTCCCTCGAAACCCTGGTTTTCTTCGTGGAGGAATATCCGGACAAGGCTCGTTCGATGATGACGCGCAACGCCGTGGCCGGCGGCAACCGGTACCCGTTCCCGGTCGCGAGCATCAACGTCATGCGCATGATGATGAAGCTGCTCATGCTGGACGAGGCGCCGGACGTATGCAGCAAGCTCGTGCTCCACTCGGCCGACGAGAATGTGCCTACAACCGTGCTCAAGATGCGCATCGCCGAACGTGTGAGTCGCACGCCCTTCTGGGGCGTCTTCAACGACCCGCTGGCCTTCGTGAAGCTCCAGAGCATGGCGTTCATGCTGCTTGACCTGCACTGGATCCACTCGGGCGCCACGCAGATGGGCTTCCAGCCCGTGCTCGACGCCACGCGCAGACAGATGGGCTGGCTGCTCGAGCAGTCCCCCGCGAGCGTCGAGGACATGTGGACCAAGTGGATGGAGGTGCGCGAGCAGCACGCCGCCAAGTTCACACCCGTTTTTTCAAGCAACAACGACAGCAGCAGCTCTGGAACTGCAGTCTCAATTGAGAGCGACGACCTCATGGAGCAAATGCTGCAGCACCTCAAGGAGAAGGAAGTAGCAACCACCGGTGCGCTACTAGAGACGAAAGAGCAGCCAAAGCATGAGGATCTGGAGTTTCAGGACCTCAACCAAGTGTCAGAAAACGCCGTCTTGACTACTAAAGAAGAGCCGCAGGGGCTTTCAGAATCACCAGCTCAGGACGAACTGGAGACGCCGTCGCTTGCCAGTGTGCCCATCTCGAACGAACTCGCGCAGGCTTACTGAGCTTCTCTGACGTCCAGTGTTCACGTTCAACAGCAGGTCGCAGAGTACAAAAGTTTATCTCTCTAATTCTTTATTGTTGGCATTATGATTGCTTCTACGACACGATTGGTTCACTCTACGCTTTTGAGACGTCCTTGGCGCCGACGACAGAGGTCGTGTGCTGCACGTAGATGGAGCCGCCGCTGCGCGTGACTTTGCCCGCGTGATGGCGGTCGCAGCAGCCGCCGCCATTGCGGGCGCTCCAGAAGCAAAGGTACGAGTACAAGTTAAACTTGGTCGGGATGTGCGCCACGACGTACTGAAAGGCATCTTCGGCGTCGCCTTCCTCGAACGGGTACTCGACCCACTCGTGCTTCTTCAGCCGCGCGTTGTTGTCGCGCTCGCCGATCATGTGGTTGCACGTGTTGAGGTACACGAGCGGCCGGTGCGCGTCTCCAGATTTCTCCCAGGCAGAGTACGCCACTTCAGCGCGGTAGTGGTGCATGAGCGAGAACCAGTCGCCCACGTTCTTCTTCGCGCCCTGCGCCCACTGCTGCTCGCCGCCGTGGTCCTGCGAGAAGACGCACTCCCAGGGCGTCGTGGCTGTCGGGTCGAGATCCACATTCCTGTTGTGTATAATAGTAACATTTGCGCATGTCAATAAGCCAGTTCGCGTACTATATACAATGGTAGACAGACAACAGACGCACCTGAACTCCATGTAGTTGATGTCGGCCGTGCGCTTGTACGTCCGCCGGTTGAACGTGCGGTAGAGAATCGTCGCGCACGTGTTCTCGGACTCTTCCTTCACGCGGTTGTACGACGACTCGCCCGCGAACACAATGCAGAGCTTGCAGAAGAGCTGCTTGGAGTCCTCCTGGCGCTCGAACGTGAAGAAGACCTTGACGAGCTGATTGTGGTTGGTGATGTCCACTTCGGGCTGCACGAACACGGGCAGACAGCGCCGCAGCCATGCGATCTCGGCGTCCGTGGCGCTCGAGCCATAGGATGTCGCGCCCAGCACGGATGGACTGGCGTTCTCGCTCATCTCGCGGTACGCGAAGGCCACGTCCGCGTCACTCGAGATCGGGGCAATCGTGGCGCAAGGACGGCGCGGCAGCTGAGGCGAGGCAGACGACTTGGGTCTGCGTCGCGTCGAGTCAATTGCGCTCTCTCTCTCTCTCTCGCTTTCTCTCACAGGAGGAGACAGGGAGCAGGCGGCGAAGAGGCGGTGGGCGACGTATCTTTAGAAGCAAGTCGTAACCTGCCTGCGGCTGCAGTGCTGGCGGCTTTCTCGGAGCCAGAGTGCAAAATGGCGAAAGTGGCTCTGAACTCACCCGTCACAACACTCGATCGATTCGGGACATGTATACTTCAGATAATCACTCCGTACAAAAGATTATACCCTTCTAAATGTGGTTATATCGAATATGACAGGGACAAAATGTCGATACCAGTAGAATTGATTACTGCTCCTGCGAATACGTGAAAACTGGTATACACTTTAGCTGGATAAATCAGCGTGGGTACATTCGGGACAAATATCACATCTGAGATCAAACACTCACGGCGTCGGAAAGAGCCCGTTGCCGATGGCGTCCAGCGGCGCAAATCCTCCTCCTCCAGCTCCTGCCTCGGTGGCCGCGTGCTGCTGGATCTCCTCGCTCAGGTGGCTCGTGTGGAAGCTCAGCACGACAAACACCCAGAAGTGGATCAGCGCAATGTAGCACAGCAGCCCCAGGCGCGCGAACGGGTAGCTCAGGAACACGCGACCGAGAAACATGAGCCACCGGTCGAGCACGTCCAGCGCAGTGACAACGCGGCTGCTGCGCTCAACGACTGGCGCGACTCGGATCATCATGTTCGCCATGCGATTTGGTCGAGAACGGGCACCCGCAGCAGTGCGCTTGCCGACAGGTGTCGCCATCTCCATGTCGAGGATGCCGCCATTGCGCTCAATCTGCGCCAGTCGGTCCTCAGCACTCTGGCTTCTGCTATGTGCGTCCGCCAGTCGGACTTCCAGAGTCGACACTTTGCTCCGAAGCCCGTCGATGGTCTCCTGCTTCTCCACCAAGCGGTTCGTGAGCGTCTGTATTCTCGACTCGGTGCCAGCAGCTCCGACAGCAGCGTGGCTGTTCGCTGCAAATTGGTTCAGCTGCTCCTTCAGCGTCTCGTTCTCTCGGTGCGCGACAAATAATTGCTGCGCCCTTGTCTGCTCTGCTTCCTCAAAGGCGTGCTTGACGCGATGAAGCTCATCGCGGATAGCGAGCATCTCATGCTTCTGGATTTCATTTTTCCGCGTCTCATCATGAAGTGTCTTTTTCGTCAGCACGAGCGTCTGCTGCACTCGCCTATAGTCGTCGTTCAGGGTCGAGAGCGTCCCGTCCGATACTGCGACCAGAGTGCCGTTCCCATACTTGCTATTGCTTCCTGGTGCCCCCGATAGTTTCGCGGGACCATTTCCTCCACTCGTCACCATCTCTTTCGCCTTTGCTAGCTCCTTCTCAAGGCTCGCGACATTGTTTCCGAGCTCCGTGTTGGTCTTCTCCAGCTGCGACTGCCGCGCAAACATCGACATCTTCGAGGTCTCGTACTCCCTCTTCAAGTTGTTCATCGCCGCCAGCGTCTCTTCAAGCTCAGCACGCAAAGCGACGATCAGCTGCTCCGACTCATTATTCGTCGACGCCGCACTGGTCCAGAGACTGTCCTTCGACTGCATTGCCTTTCTTAGTTCCGCTCGCAATGCTGCGATCTCGACGTTTTGCAGTCGCTTTGTATCTTGAAGCGCCTCCAATTCACTGATTGCAGTCTGCGCCTGCGCACCTTTCAGTTCCAGAGCCTGGACGAAGTTCCTCTCATCTGCGTCCTTTTCTTGGTGCACCCGAGCCAGCTATATTACAACAATACACAATTCAGCATGTGAAAGCAGTCAATAGATCAAGAACATGCCCTCACCTCCTGATGGACTTGCGCAATCTTCTCCTTGCATTCCTTCTCGAGGGCCTCGATCTCGTCTTCGTACACACGTACACGCTTCTGCGTCGTTCCCAGCACTTTCTCCTTCGCTCGAAGGTCCGCTTTCACGCGCATGACCTCCTTGCGCAGACGACTACACTCCTCCTCGATAGATGTTGACGCCCCCGACGAGCTTCGCGGCGGCGACGGGGAGCTTCTTCCCAACGTTTCTTTGCCGGATGCAGAGCTCGGCGGCGTGTTCCGCACACGTGGTAGTGCGAGAGGCTCAGGCAGCTCCTCGTTCATCTGCACGGAAGATGAGAGAACACATTAACACGCTGATCATACTGTCAGTTAAGACAACAAAGCAGTACCTGTAGTGTGTCATTATCACTCGTGGCGCTCTGCGAGTCGTCCTGAAGAGCGCGTTCGTCGTCCACCTTTCCCTCACTGTCTCCACCATTGTTGTTTGTAGTCGAGACACTATCTGTCGCTTGCGAAATGCGGTTCTTGAGAGCCGACAGCAGACCTTCTTCCGACGCTTGCTCCTCGTCCGATTCGTCGCCTGCTGATTGCGATACATAGAGACTGTTAGAATGCAAGACACAAGACGAGGTGCACGTCATCGACTGCCTAAGTATCGTACCTGCGAGCGTGAACGCGGCGTGCTGGTCCACGGACTCGAGCAGCGTGCCCGCCAGCTGCAGCGAGCTGTTGACCCAGTTCATATCCGCGCTTCTCTTTTCCCTTTCTGTCCCAAAGCCGCAGCTTGAAGCAACCTACCGCATCGATTCTGTAAAGTACGAAGTATGCTAAATATAACCTCGCGTCGTTTGGCAGTCGTGAGGTTTTATTTCTCCTGTCAATGCGCCAATCCAATCCATTCGCGCCAAGATCAACGGAGCGGCTGAAGCGCGGGGGGCGGCGGTGAGCATGGCGACGACAGGTACGCGCTCATGCGTCTCTGTGTATGTATACTATACGCTGGTGTATAGAGAGAAGACTGCTGTGTGTATAGTGCATCTTCATCAGCTCACGATTTGTATGCTCTCTCCTGTAGACGACGTCATCTTCCTGGACGACAGCACGGACGAGGACGTGGCGGCCTCTGCTGTGGCAGCTACACGAGAGAGTGACACGCCACCACATAAGAAACCACGAGTCGATGGAATGCACGTGATGAAGAAGACCACAGGACCTGCAAACCCGCGTGTGGCGAGCACTGTGGCCAGCGATGAGTCGGATTTCGAGTACACCCCCGATGCATTTAGCAGCAACACGAGCAGCAGCAACCGCCGCAAGCAGCAGAGATCAGCTGCAACTGAATCGTCTGGTGCTGTCGATATTGACCAGTCGAGGCGAAGTAGACGGTCGCTTGCAGACATGTTGTCGTTCAGCGAACTGCAGGCGCAGCAGAGGGCCCTCGAGCGCTTGCATGCCGTCGCGGCCAGGAAGAACGTCAAGAAGCCTTCACAGCAGAAGGCGAAAGCAAAAGCTCCAGCTGCATCGACCTCTTTCTGGAAATCTGTGACGCCAGCCCCAGCTCCCAAATCAGCGTCAACGTTGTTTTCACGCCCCGCTCAACCATCTTCCGCCAAGCCCACACCAAAGCCAGCAGCACCACGTCCAATTCCGCATACGCCTACGAAGTCCATCCCGACTTACTACGACTCGGATACGGATTCAGACTTTGAGCCTAGACCAGCGAAGAAACCAACCAGTCGAGCGAACCCCGTCGTGAATCCGATGAAGCCTGTTGGTCCGTTGCAAACACAGAAGCAGCTTGCGCATATCCAAGAATCTTCAACTGCTGTTATTTCAGAGACCATTAGCTATTACAGCGACGACGATGACGAATTTGCTTTGCTAAGCGCGATGTATGAAGAGAGCAGTCAAGTGTCGAGGAAAACGACCAGCCAGAACGATGGGAGGGCGACTTCAGCGCAAGCGAAGCCCAAGCGGAAGCGTCCAAAGACTGTGGCAAAGAAAAGTGACGAGCGGAAGAGCTCCTCGTCGTCCAAGAGCCACCATGCGCCGTACAAGCAAACCGAGCCAACACCTATTGTCTCTGATATCCTGCCATCCAGACGCGACATCTCGAACACGGTCATCCATAACACTTCGTGGTGCCAATGCTACTTTGATGTCGCGCCAGTCAATCTGCTCCCCTCGAGCTCAGGAGTGGCAAGAGACTGCCTGATGTCCAAGATTTACCCGCCATTGACAACCTACGGTAAGAAATGTAGTCGGTTTGTCTCCTCTACATATTAAGACCGATAGTTCGAATCATTAACATTGTTGATGCACAGATTCTGAAGGACTATTGGAGGAGAAATGCAAGATTTTGGCATCGTTCGGGAAAACAGAAGAAGTTGACTCGTCGAGCGTCACCGTAAGCAGCGTGCAGGCGGAAATTGATGAGAAGGTATCACAAATCGATTCGTCAAGCGTCACTGCCAAGTCGGATCAAAGCAGCGCGCAGGTAGAAATGGACCGAAAGGTGTCAGGCTTGGTGGAGAACGAGCTACCAAAGATCCAAGAGTGTTACCGACTGAAGACCGCAACGATTATGCAAGAAGCGCGCTCTCAAGTCAAGGAGCTTCTTCGCGATCACCAGCTGCACCACGAAAAGACTCGAACGCCATCATGTGAGTTTGGATTTGTGTCGAATGGATGGCTGCAACAATGCTAACTTGTCCCTCTTATTGTTTTTTAGGGACAATGTACAAGCTTGAAGTTGCTCCAATAGAGCGCTTTCTCATTCACCAGATGCAGGTTCCCGAAGTCGTTACGCCCGCCCAGTACGCAACGCTGAAGTATGTTGTGGGTCATGACGAAATGAACGCCGGTGAAATTGTGAGACCAGGCTCTGCGTCGCGAATTTGCAAGTTTCACATGCAAAGCAGATCGACAGCCTTCATCGGCATCAAGAGCAGCATCCGCGTCGAAGATGATCTGATTCTGCGGTATGTTCCGTACTTTGGGGACAACGAGAGCGGTGAAGAGATCGACGTCAAGCAGTACGAGAAGATCCGATCCGAGGAAGCGACTCAGCGTAGCGGCCTCGACGGAGAAGTCAGCGAGTATTTTCTGCGCTATGTAGTTGCAGAGTGCGGCGACTCGACGCCAGTTTTCACTGCGCTGAAGACCGTGTACGGGCTCAACCAAGCGCACACTGACTACGGGGAGATCAAGAAAAACGTCGATGCAAAGCAATTGGCCACGAGCCGTGTCGAGACAGCGAGGTCTCTCGTTTGCGGAAAAACTCTCGAGTCTGATGGTGATACCCACATGCAGCTAGCCAGCTTATTCAAGACCACTGCCGCATTTGGGACTTCGGATCTGGCGAAGAAAACTCTTTCCGAGCGCCTCACACCTTCTCCGACGCACTTCGAGTCCAACCTTGTTCGAGAACGGTCCGACCAACGCGCCAGCAAACTCGGCTTGCGGTCGACGGCCGAATACAGCGAGTTGTCAGTACACTATCGCGATTTGTTTTGCCGAATGTGTTACAAGTATGACTGCCACGAGCACGGAATCGAGCATCCGCAGCCCATCCAACGTGCCGACCCGATCAACCCGCCGCTGCACCTGTCGCCTGTCGCATTAGCTGTCGTTGAGAATACTTCTTCAGAGGAAAAACAGGAACAAGATGCACATGAAGAAGAAGAAAAGTCTCCAGCTCCAGAGTCTATTGAGCCCAGCGTCGTTGAGCTCATCTCGCCCGACAACTCGGTTGACAACATCGATTTTGACGATGAAGACGCCGGCACGGACGAGAACGAACCCACAGGCTCTGGCTTGGCTCAGGACCGGCGTCGCTCGGCACGCTCTCTGACTAGAGCAAGTACACTGGCGACTGCATTCCTGGAAGACATTCCTCTGTTAGACA
Organism: Globisporangium paddicum; assembly: GCA_023334015.1. Lineage (NCBI taxonomy): Eukaryota > Oomycota > Peronosporomycetes > Pythiales > Pythiaceae > Globisporangium > Globisporangium paddicum. The sequence continues at coordinate 29,674 of JAASFV010000104.1, forward strand.
GAAGTCGAGCTCCTCGCTCGTCGCGAGTGGTGAAACCGGTCCGAAAGGTTCCCGACGAGTCAGAATTTCTGGACAACTCGCACTGTGCTATGGTGAATTCCAAGGTTGGTGTTTTCCTGGATCGGACTAACGTATGCAGCGACACGTGCTGGAAAGTTGGTTCTGTTGGTTCACCATCGCTATCAACTGAGGATTTGTCGGAGAATACGGCCAGCGCCCAAGGCGAGAGTGTGAAGGAAGACGCGCAGAACAGCATAAAGAGTTCGTTGAGTCCGGCTGAGTTGGTATTGCTACAGAAAACGCGAGACGCCGTTGGCGACAACCCGTGCATGATCGCGTCGATCGTGAAGACCATGTCATGCCAGGACCTCCAGAAATATTTGGAGGCTGAAAACCGGAGCTCTTCCCAGAGTACATTGCCAGTGGACGAGACCGCGCTCTCTCCTAACGGTCGATTGAACAAGAATCACAAGCGAGGACGAAACACGGGGTCGCGCAACAACAACAATCGCGAGCTCTTGAAGCGAACGCGAAACAATCGGTTGAAAGAGACCGGGTCGAAGCACGAGTACGAGCCGTGCAACCACGAGGGTGTGTGCGATGCCAGCGTTTGTTCGTGCATGACGCGTGGCCATGAGTGTGAAAGAGCGTGCTCGTGCTCACGTGACTGCCCGAACAGGTGAGATACGAGTGCTGCCAGCTATGGAAGTGTCAATTTCTTGCTAACAGACTGTGAATTTGTTTGTGCCACAGATTTCCAGGATGCCGTTGCAGCATGGGAAATTGTCGGACCAATGCGTGTCCGTGCTTTGTGGCGATGCGAGAATGCAACCCAGACGTGTGCTTCACGTGCGGAGCCAGCGAAGTCCCGGCGCTGATCTACAACGACGACCTCCAAGGCCGACCTGCGCTGGAGCTGGGCATTTGCTGCAACATGAATCTCACGCGTGGGATCCACAAGAAGCTCGGAGTCTCGTTCTCGACCACCCACGGATGGGGCACGTTTGCCCGCGAGCCGATCAAGCGAGGCGAGTTCATCTACGAGTACAAGGGCGCGATCATCTCGCAGGACGAGGCTGAGCGACGCGGCAGCATCTACGACAAGAACGCGATCAGTTTCCTCTTCGACGCAAACGAGGACGCGGTCGTGGACGCGATCCGCAAGGGCAACAAGAGCAAGTTCGCGAACCACTCGAACGTGAACCCCAAGTGCAAGGCCAAGATCTTCCGCGTGGGCGGCGAGCACCGCGTGGCCATCTGGGCGCAGCAGGACATCAAGCGGGGCGAGGAGCTCTTCTTCAACTACGGCTACAGCGGCGAGTCGGCTCCGGACTGGAGCCAGCTGCGCATCAAAGACTCGCACCGCAGCTCCAAGCATTGAGCGAGCGCTTCGATGATCGATAGCTGTGTAAACCTTGTGAATGAGAATACAAATGTGCAAATCAGGTTTGAAAGGTTATTCTGTATCATGGTGTCATCATCGCTTGTCATTGCGCAGTCTCATTTCCTGGCTGGTAATCAATCAGTCATGGCGTCGACATCCACGGCCGCCGATTCCCCCGTGGCGCTGCAGCTCACCACCGCAGCTGCGCGCGTGGACGACGCCTCGGGCCACACGCGCAAGACCAAGAAGCTTGTGGCCGGCGCGCTCTCGGGCATGATCTCGGCGCTGGCCTTCCAGCCACTGGATGTCCTGCGCACACACCAACAGGGCGCGTTCGGCGCTGCCACGACGACAGCAAAGACGGCCAAAGGCGGCTCGCTCTTCCAGCATGTCCTGGACGACCACCAGCGCCAGACGGCCGTGCAACAGCAGCAGCTCTCGACGCGCATGCGCGCCATGTGGCGCGGCACGTCGCCTACGCTAATCCGCGTTGCGGGCGGTGCCGGCCTCTACTTCACGACGCTCGACCACTGCATGACCATGTTCCCCAGCTCGGCGATCAACACGTTCCTCTCCGGCGCCTTCGCGCGCACCTTCGCTGGCTGCGTCATGTCACCGTTCACGATCGTCAAGGCGCGCATGGAGTGGCAGGCGCCGGGCACGTACAGCAGCAACCTGCAGGTCTTCCAGCACGTGCTGCGCGACGAGGGTGTGCGCGGGTTGTACCGCGGCATGGTGCCCACGCTCATCCGCGACGTACCCTTCTCGGGGCTCTACGTGCTCATCTACACGCGGCTCAAAGCCGTGCTCGAGCTCGAATTCCCGCAGGCGCCGACCTACGGCGTACACTTTGCCAGCGGGGTCGTGGCCGGCGTGCTCGCGACTACCGTCGTGCACCCAGCCGACGTGGTTAAGACGCGCATGCAGCTCTCGATCCTGGACAAGGGCGCAAGCGTCACCAACTCGCTCACGCTGCGCCAGACGGTGCGCAAGATCCTGAGCGACGAAGGCTGGCGGGGCTTCAAGAGGGGCATCGTGCCCCGTGTCCTGAAGCGCACGCTCTCCACCGCTGTCACGTGGACCATCTACGAGCAGCTCTCGATCCGGTAGGCAAGAGATGGTGATAGATACCCAAAGCGCGGCTGCGAATATAATAGAACAGGATGGAATATGTGTTTGGCATGTAGAAAGCTAGCTGACTTTTATCTCGTGATGATCGGTGTGAAGGACGAGAATGGCTCGCGGCCCGAGCCATTGAGCCCGTTTGGGCCGCGCTTGGACGAGCCGTTGAGGCCATTGGCCCCCGCGCCGTTGGGCTTGTCGTCGTCTCTGGACGACGAGCCATTCGGGAGGATCTGAAACGAAGGCGCTGAGTTATTGAGCGGTTTGCTGCTCTCGTCCGATGTGCTGGCAGCAAACTGGTACTGTCGTGTCCCTTCTTGCTCGTATGAGAACGCCAGCTGCTCCAGCATCACCTCAGACTGCTCGTCCTCAGTTGAAGAAGCCCCATTGACACCAGCTGACGACACCTGTACGAAGCTGCTCTCGGCTGAGCGCATGGCCTTTTGCTGGCGCTGCTTCTGCTCAAAAGCCATCTGGGCTTCCAGATCGACCGACGCGACGTTCTCGCTCATAACCTCCTCGTTGAACTCGCGCAGACAGCTTGAGTTGGCGTCAAAGGTCAGAGGGATGGAGCCGAGTGTGCCATCGAAGCGGTTCTTGCGCACGTCGAGCTTGGAGTTCCCGCGCGTGCGTTGCAGGATGAGCACATTGTCAGCCTCCTGCGTGGCCTTGGCCGTGCCAAAGACGGACGTCAGCGTCAGGTCCTGGTCCTCCTGCTCCTTGCGCGGGTGGATCACGAGCGTCAGGTGGACGTTCTTCTGGGATGCGAACTTGCGGAACTTGTCAAGCGCGGCATCCTGGCGCTCAAACTTGTCGAAGCCGCGGCCCTGGCCGGCCATCATGAACTGGATGTTGTCTAGCAGGATGTGCTGCACATCATAGGCGTACACGGCGTACTCCATGGCGTCCAGCACCTCGTCGACGTCCGTGCTACCGAAGAACCGCATGAAGTACATGGGCAGTGCCTCAAACTTGTCAGCCGCGCCCTCAAAGGCGTTCAGGTCGCCCTGAAGACTGCGGCCGGCGAGTTGGTTGAGCATTTTGTGGATCAGACGCGTGTTCTTGATCTCGAACGAGCCCCAGAGCGTGCTCACGCCCTGGCCGCAGAGGTCGATCGACAGTTGGCTTAGCAGCGTTGTCTTGCCACAGCCCGTTGGGCCCGTGAGCACCGTCACTTCGCCCATACGATGGCCCTTGAGCAGCCGATTGAGCGACGGCAATGAGCGCGATTGGACGCCACAGGCGCGCAGCGGGTTGAGGATTTCCTCGTAGACTTCGCGCCGCAGCTCGTCGAACGTCGTGATCTGACTGTGCGGGATGCGCTCAGCCGATGCGACCATCTTGTTCAGATCCATACCTGCCAGCAGGGCGTCGTTGGCGTCCTTCACGGCTTTCATGGTGGGGTTGGCGCCTGGACGCACGATGTAGCAGCGCGTGACGCCAATCTTGGACGCGAATTTCTCGACGTTCGCCTGGCCTGAGGCGTCATTGTCCATCCACAGGTAGATCTTCTTGAAGCGCTCCAGCAGCGGCAGGACACTGGGTGGCAGCGACTGGCAACCGTTCGGGAGCGAGATGGCGGGCATGCCCGTGGCCTGGTGCACAGCCATGGCGTCGAACTCGCCCTCGGTGATCACGACCTCCTCAGACGACGTGGGCACCGTGTTCCAGCCAAAGAGCCCCCAGCTGCCGCCCTTGGGCACCAGTCGCTGCTTGGATTTGTCGTCCATGGCTCGGATCTTCAGTCGAATGACGTTAAAGAGGTTCTTGTCGTCCGAAGAAGAAGAATCGGAGGACGCGTCCGTGTCACAGATGACGCCCATGGCGTCCAGGTCGCGCTGGCGAGCCATCCACGGGAACGAGATGCACTTAACGGTCGTCTGCGCGCCGCTCTCGTCTCGGAACGGCTGCTCGATGGCGCCCACGCCATACTTCTGCAGCACGTCACGCTTGATGCCGCGCGTCTCGGTCAAGTACGCGAGCACGGACTTGAAGTCGGCGTCCTCGAGCAGGTTCTGCTGGATGGCCATAGCCTTGGCGTTGTCCAGCGCCTGGATCACTTTGGCTGGCGCAGCGTCAGCGATGCTCGAGCCGCCACCGCCGTGCATCACGCCATCCATTGAGCTCACGCCGACATTGCCCTGCAGCTAATGTTTATAAGGACAAATCAACAATCAGTGGCGTGTCCATAGCACAGTCAATCGTACACTGAGCTGCACACACCTTGCTCTTGAAGTCGAACCAGCTGCCGGCCGCGCCGCAGCGGTGGCACTTGTACACGCCCTGCGCCTTGTGCACGTAGAGCTTGAAGATGTTGTCGGCCTTGCCGTGAGTCGCGTGGCAGAATGGGCAGTCACGCACAACGAAGTGCGTGTCCGTCTCGCGCACCGAGAGCTTCTTGCGGTTCAGGAAGCTCGCGATCTCCTGCGGGTCCTCCAGCTGGTAGTAGCTCGACACGAACGTGTTGCGATTCGCCTGCGAGCCAGAGGACGACGAGAGTGAGCGGAGACCGTCGCACCCGTGGCTGCTGCTGCTGAGTGCAATCAAACTGGCACTGCTGCTGCTGGTGGCGACACACACAGGCGCACGGGCGGCCAGTGCGCGCATGCAGCTGCGCGAGCTGCGGGCTCCGAACGCTCGCATGGCTCTGCTGATGGTGTTTATACTCTGCGACCAAGGCCAATCAAGGAATGCCTGAACAAGTGAGCTATTTAATATCACCGCTGATTGGCTGAAAATACGTATTAAAAATACATGATTGGCTGAAATTGGCTGGTTGTGACCAATATTTTTCGGAATGGAGCTCTCGGGGCATTGGTCATTCGACGAGAGCAATGAGTGGCGCGAAGCAAGTGGCGAAGGTGAGCGCGGACGCCTCCGGGCAGCTGCAACAGCAGAGCAAGAAGCGCAAGAAACGCTCGGGACGTGCAGGTGCGGCGGCGCAGACGTTCGTCGGAGGATGGAACCGCGTTGATCTGGATGACGTCGAGGTCGAGGGCTTTGAGGACGGATGCGCCTTTGAGCTGGAGGAGATGACAGGTGCGTGCGTGTGTATCTTGCGTTCACTACATGCGTGTGGTGCTGATGTGTGGATGTGGATGTACTGCAGATTACACGCTGCAGAAGACCGAGTCGGGCGGCCACATCCTCATCGGCAGCCAGCGCACGGCAGTAGACCCGTCCAAAAAGAAGAAGCGCCAGAAGGCCAAGGCGAAGAAGGACGCGGCCAGGAAGGAGGCGCTTGATGCTGCTGCTGTTACTGGTGGCAAAGATGAAAACGATGATGATGAGATGGATGGTGGGTCTGATGACGAAGAAGAAGCCGTTGTCCAGGTGAAGCAGCCAGCGGCTTTGAAGCCAGCGAAGGAGAAGAAAACAAAGCAGGTCGCCAAGAAAGAGACCAAACAAGTCGTTGTGAAGGAAGTGAAAACGCCAGTGGCGCCAAAGCCGCTAAAGCCAACGGAGCTGCCCAAGTGGCACAAGTTCAAGCTGCACAACACGCTCATGCACTCGCTCAACCAGTCGGGCTTCCTCACACCCACGCGCATCCAGGAGCAGACAATTTACCCGGCACTCGTGGACAACCGCGACGTCGTCGGTGCGGCGCCCACGGGCTCCGGTAAGACACTGGCGTTCGGTCTGCCCATTCTGAGCCAACTGCTCTTGGAGCGCGAGCAGAAGGGCTACACGAAGGACTGCAAAGCGCTGATCCTGACACCCACGCGAGAGCTGGCGCTGCAGATCCACCAGCACCTGGAGAAAATGGTGCAGAACCGCGAAATCGGCATCGTGACGCTCGTGGGCGGCATGGCAATCCAGAGGCAGAAGCGCATGCTCACGTATCTGCCGGAGATCGTCATCGGCACGCCCGGCCGCCTGTGGGACATGATTGACCAAAACCACCCGCACTTCAAGGACCTCAACAGCACGCTGCGCTTCCTCGTGATCGACGAAGCCGACCGCATGCTGCAGACAGGGACGTACCCCGAGGTCGAGAAGATCTTCGACGCGCTGCGCTTTCAGCCCAAGGGCGCCGCCTCGGAGCTCGTCGACATGTCGGACGACGACGAGAGCGAGGACGAAGACGCGGAGAATGAAAATGGCGAGAATGATAACAAGAAAGGCCGCAGTGGGGCGTTTTCGAACGGTGCCAACGTGATGATGCTGGACGACGTGCTCAAGATGCAGGCCAAGCAGAAGCGCCAGGAAGAAGAAGAGTCCGAAACCCCAGCTGCAGCTCCACAGAAGGTCACCCAGAAGATGGTGGTCGAAGCCCCGCGCCAGGTGCGCCAGACGTTCTTGTTCTCGGCAACACTCACGATTCCCGAGGGCGGACGCTTCCAGACGGGCAGGAAGAAGCACCGCCACGCGCTCACAGTGCTCGAGAGCGTCATGAAGCGCGTAGGACTGCGTGGCAAGCCCGCCGTCGTCGATCTGAGTATCGACGAGAGCGAAGCGAGTGCTGCAGCCTCGGGCGCCGATACGGAGGCGCGAAGGAAGCGCCAACTAGAAAACGTGGCGCTGTCGCTGCCGTCGGGACTCGAACTTTGTCAGCATGAGGTCTCGGACTCGACGCGCGACAGCTTCTTGTACTATTTCCTCACGCAGTACCCGGGGCGTACGATCGTGTTTCTGAACGCAATCCACCAGGTGCGCAAGCTCGCGAGTCTGCTCACGCTGCTCAACATGCCCGTGTTCGCGCTCCACGCCGAGATGCAGCAGCGTCAGCGACTCAAGAAGCTTGACAACTTCCGCGCGCATGCCAAGGGCATCTTGGTGGCCACGGACGTGGCTGCGCGCGGTCTCGACATCCCGAGCGTCGACTACGTGGTGCACTACCACATCGCGCGTTCGACCGAGGTTTTCGTGCACCGCAGTGGACGTACGGCGCGTGCCGAGAAGGAAGGGCTGAGTATCTCGCTCGTTGGTCCGGCCGATGCCAAGTACCACGCGCAGATCTGCAAGGTGCTGCACCGACCCACGGGGCTGTCGGACTTCCCGTTCGACCACCGCTTCCTGCCGGCCGTGGACGAGCGCGTGCGCCTGGCCAAGGCTATCAATGAGGAGGAGAACGCGAACGGCAAGGTCAAGTCCGAGGAGACGTGGTTCAGCCAGATGGCCGCGGCCGCGGACCTCGACATGGACGACAACCTCATGCAGGAGCTCAAGTTCAAGAATGAGAACAAGACTGGCGGCAAGAAGGGCGCACAGTCCATCGAGGCCCAGCGCGCGCAGCTCAGCCGACTGCTGGCCGAGCCCGTGCGGCCCGTGGGCTCGGCGCGCAAGTTCCGCCAGCTCTACCAGGAGATCGGCTCGGAGATCTCGGGCGACGGGGAGTACAAGAAGCGTAACGCGAGCGAGGACCTTGAGGCCAAGTCCAAGAAGGCCTTCAAGCGCTTCCGCAAGCGCAAGTAGAGAGACTTCACAGAAGTGCTACAGTCCGCTGAGAGATAGAGGCTCATAGACAAACATTTCCCAATATTCATTCTAGCAATTCACATCCACCAGTTTCTATAGACCGCTCTACGGTGAACTCTACCTTTTGCTCATGTGTGACGCTATCCTCACACACATATGAAGGAATGCAAACAAGACGACGCAGAATGAAAAAAAAATACAGACGAATAAATTACAATAGCTGCGCGGGAGATCAGCCAGTGCCAGTGCGTCCATGTGGGTCGTCGTCATTTGGTCCTCTCTCTGGCGCGTCTCAATGCGGATTGACTGACTACGAACTGCAGGTGGGCGGCTAGTGCAGAATGAAGTTGAGCGAGTGGGACTTGGGGGCCGAGTACGAGCCGTCTGAGCCTTCATCGCTCAGCGTCTCGTCATCGTCGTCGTGGGACGCGTCGTAAACTCGGCCGAGCGCGCGGGGGACGCCCATGGGCGCGCCAAAGTGCGCCTGGCCTGGTCGTGGAACCATCGAGTGTCCGCCATGTCCGTTGGGCGGCGCGAGAGGGGGGACGATACCAGGCACGCCACCACCGCCGCGTCCGTTGCTGTAGTCGTTTGGCACGATACGGCTGCCTGGAGCAGCCCCACGAGGGGTGTCATAGTCGACTGGCGCTCCACGAGCAGCAGCCCCCGCAGACAAGGGCAGCGCGGCGCGGAAATCGCCGTTGGCGAGCGCCTGCTTCTGCATGTAGTCGTCCTTCATGGCCTTGAGGTCGGCGAGCGGCAGGCCCATGAACACGCCGAAGCCGTAGTACACCTTCTCGTCCTCGTTCTCCTCCGGCTCGTGCATGGCGTTGGGGCCGCCGTCCGCAGGCGCCTGGCGCAGCGCTAAGCGGTCGTCCATCTCGTCTCGTGCTTTCTTGTCGCTCGGCTTGGTTTCTGAATCTAAAACAGCCTCTTTTAATAAAAACTACCCTAAAACAAGCCTCTTTTTACAAAAACCACCCTTAAAAAGAGCCTCGTTAATCACTAATAAGAACCCAAGTATTACGGGATTCATCGAGAATGTCACCTTTGAAATTTATTTTTTTGAAAATATATAGTGATGCACTCACTCGAAGAAAGAAAAATATGTTACCGACTTCGGGCGCAAGGTCTCCCCTTGACCGTGATTGCAACTGCATTGAACGTATGCAAGCGAACCGTTCAACGTTGGTTGAATAACAAACTGATGGTTTCTCGTCCATTGAATCGTTCACATTTGAGGAAATTGAATGAGACGCAGCGAGAGCAAGTGACAAACTTCTTTCTCAACAATAACACAAGCAGGATACGAGATGGAATCAAGTTCGTTGCAAATTCGTTTGGCATTTATGTCTCTTTGAGTACCATTCAGCGAATACTCCATGAGAGCCGACTCACATTCAAAAAGGCCTCTACGGCGTACAAGGAGGCAGACCTTGTACGTCAAAAAGAGTTTTTGTCGACACTATCTCAACATGCCAACAAGTCTTGGATTGCGTTGGATGAGGCAGCTTTCTTCCTCAATCACTCACGCAAATATGCATGGAGTAAAAGAGGAAAGCCAGCTGTTGTTAGGAAGCCCGGAGCCCGTGGAAAGATGCACTCGCTGATCCTTGCTACCTCACCGAACGGAGTGATTTTGTGGCACGTGGTGCAAGGAAGCATCAACTCTCAGCGTTTCCATTTGTTCTTGAGTGAGTTGCCAAACGACACCAACGTGCTATTGGACAATGTATCTACTCACAAAGCCACCCACTCGCTTCGAAAACAGGACTTATCCACAATTCCAGAGGTAGCGGATTTGAAACATATAAACATGCTTTATCTTCCACCATACTCGCCACAGCTAAACCCAGTAGAGCTGTGTTTCAACTTTATCAGGACAGCTGTGAACGGAAGCGCTTCCCGAACCCTTGAATCTCTTCGTTCCAGCATTCAGACCGCCGTTGAAGCACTCACGCCATCTGTTTGTAAATCAATGTTTGCGCGTACTCTCAAGATTTGCTGATCGCAATACAAACATCAAGTGATATAATGACTGGATACAAGGTTTTTTTTGGCTTTTTGTTTCGAGTGTGTCGAGGGCATCAAACAACCCACTTTTCTCATTCTTCAATTTCGTCTCTCGAAAACAATGAAGTCGGCCAACAAGCGCAAGCGCAAACGCAAGCCCGACGACTCGGACACCAACCACAACGACTCCGACTTTGAAGATGACTTGGACTTTGAAGACGTCGTGCAACAACTCCCAAGTCTATGTCTAAGTGCCCGGAATCAACCACGCGCGACTTCAGTCGATGAGGTAGTCGCCGATTCAAACACTGGACGAGAAGAATCGATTGTTACAGCGCGTCCAGTTGAAGAGAAGCCGAAGAAACGACGCTCAGACGTGACAGCTCGACACACTGCGAATGCTGACACGGCCGTCTCCATTGTCAAGACCACGCTCAACTCGTTTTGTGACGACGCGGGAAAAGCGCTTCCATGGGAGAGTGTGCTTCAAGACATGAACAAGGCGGTGTTGGAAGCGTACGTGCTCGCAAATGTCCACGTCGTCCGACTATGTCAAGCGAATCTCCCCATCGAACCCCTAAACCAGAACTTATTCCATCGTTGTCTGTCGGCAGTCACATCTGGCTTGCAAAAGTCTCAAGATTGCGATCAACTGAAGCAGTCCGTCGCGCTATATAACGAGTGGCGTGCTACGGACGTCAATCGAGCAGACAACGAGTACATCGCGCGTGGTTGGCAACAAAATGCGGCCAAGATTACGGAGACCAACACGACGAACGCGGTCAACCTCAACTTCTATCGACGGTTCCACAAGTACCTGAAGCGACAGTACGATCTTGCCGGAAGACAGGCGTACGCAATGCTGAAAAGCATTCTCGACCCCTAGTACGTCGGAGAAGA
>JAASFV010000105.1:0-40418 GCA_023334015.1 Globisporangium paddicum
CCCCCCCCCCCCCCCCGCTCCCATAGACGAACGCTCGCTCGCTTCCAGATGTCCAGATGCATGCTGTTATTAGCTTTCTTCCTGCAATTTCAGCAGACGCATTTCCACTCATTTTTATTTTTTTTCGCATCTTTTTGGAGGGAAAGGGGCGACAGAGAGCAGTTCAATTCAGCATCTGGGCTTGGGACAAAACCGCTAGCAGCAGAAACAGCAGATCAGGCGCCCAGAATAGAGAGCTTCTCGAGCCAAAGAAAACAGCAAAACGAGTGCAAAATATTTGCGACGCTGGTCGTTCCCCATGTTGCCATGTTGCTCACGCAAAAGAAGAAAACAACCGCGAAACGCCTGTAGTTTTCAGCTGTCTCGCTTTCTTTCCTGGAAGGATTGGGTTTTCATCCATAATAGTACAATATCCATCCACCCTTATTTGAGTACTCTTTGGGTCATTTCCGCATATTCTCCACAACTATTTTTCTGAAATCGCCCGCATAACCGTACTCTTCTGTCTATATTATGGATGAAAAGTATCCTTCCTTTCCCCTGCGTCTGTTCCTGGATTGTGTGTGGTCGATCGCCTTGCGTCGCGGTGGCGATGCTGTGTTAGTTATTACGGCACTCTTCCTCTCTTCCGCACGACACCCGCGCGTCCGTGCGTCTCTCTCGCGTGCCACGTGTAGCTGAAGGTCTCTACCAGCCAACGCACCCACCCGTTCCACCCGTCGCTCCCCCGTATTCTCGTTCCATACATGCAGGACCGCGACCGGCCGCGCTTCACGCTCTTCACCCCGGAAGACGCCGAAGCCATGACCCAGCGCGAGCGCACAAGCAGCGCCACGGGCGGCCCGCCGCTCCTCGCGGCCTTGCCCAAGCACTTTGAACCGCGCGCGTCGTCCTACACGATGCGGCCGAGCCAGACGTTCTACGGCGGCCGCGAGTCGTGCGGCGGCGACACGGACGCGTCCGTGGTCTCGTCCTCGGTCGCGGACGGCAGTGGCGGCAGCACGGGTAACACGAGCGGCGGTAGCCACCAGCGGTCGGCCTCGTCCTCAGTCAGCGGCGCCGCCGCCGTCGTTCCCGGCACGGCTGCGCACCGCATGCGAATGAGCGTGTGCGCCGACGTGAGCAACACGTTCGAAGATATGTTCGAGACTGACTGGGAAGGGTACGTGTGGAAGCAGGGTCACGTCGTGCGCTCGTGGCGGTACCGCTACGCGATCCTCTCGGGCACGACGTTCTCGTACTACGTGTCCAAGGAGGTGGCCATGGTCGACACGGAGAAGTTCCGCGGCCGCGTGACCGTCACTGGCGCGCGCAAGGACGACTCGCGCGCCAACGGTGTGTTGGTCACCACGACGATCAACAAGGTCTTCTCGCTCTATACGCGCACACCCATTGAGTCGGAGATCTGGGTGCGCATGATCCAGCAGGCCGTCGTGAACGCCAGCGGCCAGAAGCCCTCGATGAGTGCGAGTGCCACCAACACGACCTCGGGCGGCGGCCGCGACTCGGACCTGCAGCAGCAGCAAGCCTACGGCCGCAACACACTGGCCACGAACGCGATCCTGGCGCAAACCGTGCGCTCGTCGGTGGATTGGAAGACGCGCAACCTCAACACGGTCAAGCAGTTCTACGCGCTCTGGACCGCGCAGTTCATGCAGCCGAGGGGACTCAACGAGTCGGCGGCCAACCTCATCGCGCTCTTCCCGCTCTGCTCGACCGACATGCTCCTGACCGTGCGCTACCCGTGCGAGTTCCTCCCGTCGCCGGTGTTCTACGGCCGCGAAGGGCTCGTGGACGTGGCGCTTGGACTCTCCAAGTTTGTCCAGTTCCGCCGCTTCAGCGTCTCGCGCTACCTCAACACGAAGCAGCCGAACGTGCTGCAGGTTCTCGCGACGGGCAAGATCTGGAACAAGTCGCTGCAGCGCGAGTTCGCGTTCAACACGCGCGACGAGCTCCAGCTGAGTCCCGGCGGCCGCGTGCTGAGCATGCAGATGCAGATCGAGGTGGACCTGCTGGCGTTCCAGATGTCGGACTCGGACAAGAAGGCGGTCAAGTCGGACCGCGTGTTCCAGGCCACGACGTCCAAGCGCGTGCTGTCACTCTCGATCCAGCACTTCCATGTGAACCGCGTGCTGGGCAAAGGAACGTTCGGCACTGTCGTGCTCGCCGAGCGCAAGAACACGGGCGAGGTCTTCGCGGTCAAGATTCTCGAGAAGAGCTCCATGTCCAACTACGACAAGCTGCGCACGAAGACCGAGATGCGCATCCTGCGCGACGTGCACCACCCGTTCATTGCGCCGCTGCGGTTCTCCTTCCAGAGCAACTCGCGCGTCTTCCTCGGCATGGAGTACTACCCGGGCGGCAGCCTGTACACGCACATGAATCGCTTTTCCAACAACAAGGAGCACCGCATCAAGATCTCGATCGACCTCGGCCGTGTGCGCTTCTACGCGGCGCAGATCGTGCTCGCGCTCTGCCACCTGCACGCGTGCGACATTGTCTATCGGTACGTTTGGCTGTGTGTGATTATTTCACTATCCTATTTGTATTGCTGCCGGTACTCACGACCATACTCATTTCTTTTTACAGCGACCTGAAGCCGGACAACATTATGATCGACGAAGAAGGCAACGTGGCGCTGATTGACTTTGGACTGTCCAAGACCAGTGTGAGCCAGCTCAGCGGCGCGCGCACCATGGCAGGCTCTCCAGCGTACACTGCGCCGGAGCTGCTCAAGCCCAAGCGGTCGCGTGACTACGGGAAGGCGGTCGATTGGTGGTGCCTCGGCATCCTGATCTACGAGATGCTGCTCGCGAAGCGTCCGTTCCACCACTTGAACGTCTCGGTGCTCTATAAGCTCATCGAGAAGGACCCGGTCAAGTTTCCCCCCAAGTGTAACATACCTCCTGAAGCGCGCAGTCTCATCGTGGGGCTGCTGGAGAAGGACCCGACGAAGCGCCTCGGAGCCCGCCAAGCGAGCGAGATTCTCACGCACCCGTTCTTCAAGGACATCAAGTGGGACCTCGTGCTGCGCAAGAAAGTCGTGTCGCCGTGGGTCCCTGCGGCGCTGTCGCTCGAGGAGGAAAAAGTGAAGAACCCCGACATCAACTACGACAAGTACCTGGCGTCCAAGACATACTCGACGGGCAGCTTCTTCAGCATGATCTTCTCGTGGCGGAGCCCGCACTCGCGCGCGCGAAGGAAACCGGAGCGCGACAACGACTCATTCGGCAAGTTCAGCTACGTGAGCGACACAACCAACTCGTTCCTGGTAGACGAGGACGAGATGCTCGACTCGGCGTTCACGGGCCGGCGCAGCATTCAGCTGCAGAACCTTTCGGGTGACTCGTAAATCTGTATATTGCGCGTCTTGAGCTTCGCTGCTGGCTGCTTTGGGGATGTGGTGAACAGATCGGTGGTGAGATACCGAGTACCATAACGTACGACCCTCCCATTCATTCTGCTGTCCACCTGTCAACCAGCCTGGAGCAAGCAACACTTTCTCAGAGAGGCACACCCAGAAGAAAAAACTATTGATGGATACCATAGATGATAAACAATAATACCACACTAATTTAACGCAAAGTGTGTCTCGTTCGTATGTCTTCTGTCTTGAAAGGCGCGTCAATAGCCTCAAGCAAAACGTTCGTTGATCGTGCGGCCTGCTTGCATGTCCTTCAAGCACACCATAGCCGAGTTTCGACCGCAGGCGCCCATGACGCCGCCGCCCGGGTGGGACCCCGCAGAGCCCAGGTACAAACCCTTGATTGGCGAACGGTAGTCCGAGTAGCCAGGAATTGGTCGCATCCAGAAGAGCTGACGACACGTACAAAAACATGTCAGAGTCATTCAAATGACTTACGTGACGAAAATCGAGGTGGAAACTGCGTACCTGATCCAAGCCCATGGCGCCGTGGAAAATATTTCCCTTCGGAAGCGAGAAGATCCGCTCAAGGTCAGGCGGCTGCATGCAATGCTAGATTGTCAGACAACATCAGGATTTATTCCAGATAAGAAACGCCGCGCACCGTGAGCATGTCGTATCCGATGATGGAGTTCTTGAAACCAGGCGCAAACTGATCGACAACTGAGAACACCTGATCGGCGAACTTTTCCTTCTTGCCTGGAGTGTCCCAGCTTCCATCCTAGAGCACAACATCAGCGAAATATCAGAGGGCGCTCTTAAAAAAAGTCTAGAACGCGAAATGATTGATACCTTTGGCATGTACGGGGTGTACTGGACAAAGAGAAGAGCAATATGGTTCCCTGGAAGTACGTAACACAAACTCAGAGACTCAATTCCGAATAATACTCAGAATATACACGGGTTACCTGGGGGAGCGATGGTCGAGTCGAGTGACGTTGGTACATTCATCTCAATAACTGGTCGTCTTGACGCATATCCGTGCTGAACATCCAAGAACGCGTCCTCAATCTGTGCATCATTAGTTGAGTTGATGTCAATATACCAAGCATTTAGGATAACATAATCTCATTCGTACCTGCTCCATTGAGTCTTCGAAGTGGGTGGTGCCTCGGTGGTGGCGCATTGGAGTATTTCCGTCGCCGGTGTTCGGGATGCACGAGAAGTTTGGCAATCGGTCCAGCGCGACGTTGATCTACAGCACAATTATGAGGTAAGGTGATCAACTTGGTGATCTATCACGCAACTAAGCTGTCGTAAGATATAATAGATACTACACACTCATACCTTGGTGGACGCTGATTCACAGTTCCAGTTCTTCTTGAAATGTGTCACGACTCGTTCCGGCAGCACTTTTTCATCCAGCAGGTCCAGCATTGTGACGAGCGGACTAGCGTTTGAGAGTACAAAGTCGGACGCGACCACTTCTCCACCCATTAAAGTCACTCCGTGAACTTTCCCATCGTGGACATCGATGGACTTGACCGACGCGTTGGTGAAAATCTCTACGCCAGCTTCAGTCGCTGACTTCTCAAGCGCCTGGGAGACGCCTCCCATCCCGCCCTTTACGTGGCCCCACATGCCTTTGACCCCGTTCACTTCGCCCATGACGTGATGGAACAGAATGTACGCGGACCCTGGAGTTGAAGGGGAAACCTGTAACATTGTGATGGACACGAACACGACAGTGACTTCAGAATAGCTCACACACAAGCATCAGATCTTCAAATAAACACCTTGGCGCCGATGATGGCATCCGTTGCAAGTGTCGCCTTGAGAACGTCGGATTCGAACCACTTGTCCAGGATCTTTGTTGCCGGAGCAGTCATGAACTCCAAAAACGTCGTGAGTTCTTTCCCGAGCTTGCCAGAGCGATAGCCTAGCTTCATCATGGACTGAACTGCATCCACACGTCGGCTGTGCAACACATTTCTATTATGAGGCAAGTTGCTCATATCACTAGACAGAGCGATACGAAAACGTACTGTACCTTATCGAAGTGTTTGTGTTGAAGACGACTCGCACATCAGGTGGAAGCTGTCAAAACATTCATTAGATTACGATAGTAAAGTGCACAAATGCGGCATGGACAGCCTTACCTCGTCGATCATCGGCACAAAGAAATCCACCATCGTCTAGCGAGTCAAAGCAGAAATAGGCAGCCAATGAGCACGTTGCCACATCATTTCAATACAAATACAACACCTGCGCAGGCTTCATACCTCCAGCATGGCGCTGTACTTTGGGTACGCGAGTGCGTCTGCCTGGGAGAACTGAGCTTCTCATTGAGATGATTGCAGACCAAAAATATATGATAAGAATGTCCACATAGTGCTCTTGTCACCACCCTAGAAAAAGCAAAGTAATACTGCTCGTACCGATGCTTTTTTGATTTTCGACCATGTTGCTGCCGAGAATGAGGCTCCTTCCGTCCAGCGTCGGCGTGAATGAGGACGGGTCGCGCGGATACACTGCAGCATCACCAATCGCATAAAGTATGAGCACAGGCAAGATCACCAGTACACTTAGCGATCACCATCAATGCGCACCTTCCAGTCCATGTCTGTGCAGCTCCAGGTCTTTAATGATCTGCGGGCGGAAGAGCGAGAAGACGTACGATGCGCGCGAGAATTTGAATCCTGGGATGATTTCCTCTGTGACCGCAGCGCCGCCGACCAGGTGTCTCTTCTCCAGCACGCACACTTGCTTGCCAGCCTATACACACAGCCTGATTGGTCAGCATGTCATCGTTCCCTTCCTGCGCGTACACTGGACAAAGCGAGCGAGCACCTTGGCAAGATACGCAGCCGCCACAAGTCCGTTGTGTCCACCTCCAACCACGATCGCATCCCTACAACCCGGTTTCCATGCAGTGTCATCAGTACATGCACACGATATATAGGTCCACATAGGCGCTAGTAGTGAGCAGCAGCCACCATTTCTTGCGCGCGAGCGCCGCTGCGAGACGCATGTCCTCTGGGCGAGTTGATTGGCAAATGTGGAACTTGAAGAAGGGAATTGTCGAAATTTATTGACCGCTGTCGACAATTCAAGTATCTGTCATTATTGTTGCCGAATTCGACAAGCTGAAGCTTGGAGTGTTTGTCACTACATCTTACCGTTGCGGAATTCAACCAACAGTAAAGACTACGAGCATGCATGGGACGTTCGCAGTGCAACTCGTGCGCACGCGCAGGAAGATATGCGGGCGCGCCAAGCCGCCTCTCCAGACACTGAAGAGGCCGTTTTGCATGCACATCCGCGCCAGAGAACTGGCGATCACAGTGCCACAGGTAGCTCCGTCCGTCGCGCCGACGAGAACGTCCTCCATCCTGCGCTACTTTGCGCCAATGCGGCCCATGAGGCCTGCGATTGCGGGACGCAAAGATAACGCTTGGCTGAATGTTGACGCCGATTTGGTGAAGAGCGTGAAAGTGAAGGGACGGATGCTCAAGGTGGTGCTGCAAGACGAAAAAGCGCTTATGTACGTGCAATCAACTGCAAGCTGCTGTGTTCGTAATGTGACAGTATGGTGATTGGACTCTGTTATATTCATTTGAGAACAGCCTTCGCGCGAAGGATACGAGTGAGGCGGTCGAGGCCGCGACGGTCATGATGGACGCCTGGGGTATGTTGAGCGATCTGTACGAGTTACAAGACAGTGTATGTTCTGTCGTTCACTTACCTTGTTGCGTCAATAGGGATTGAGCCGCTAGTCGAGACGAGGAATATAGAGGAGCAAGGAATCGAACAACTGTCTAAGCTCTACTTAAACAACTCGTATTTTCGATCGATCGTGCATCAAATGCACGCACACATCGAATCGCTCGAGCTACAGAACGACCTTCCGGCATCGCAGTAGGTAATAGCAATTTATTCACTTCCCGCTAACAATACATAGCTTTTGCAATTATTATACGCGTAGCATTCACTGAAATCGAGCAGTTCGCAGTCACTTGGACGTTCTTTAGACCAAGCCGAGCGATGTTCTTCGCCAGCAGCACCTTTAGCAATCATTCTCTTGCTCGACGCAATGCTGGGTGAGTCGGGTTTTAATGGTCTCCATGATCGATAGCATCGCCGTCGTCTCTTCGCAGTCTTGCCGCACGATTGCTACTTGCAGCATCACAGGAAGGTGCATGATGGCATCTTCCTCTTCCGCAGCAGCGAAGTCTCCATAGTTCATCTTCTGGTAGTTGATCGCTGCGTCTCGGTACTTCTCATACAGCTCGATGCTCTCAGGGTCTTCAAAGCCGTATGACGACACGGGCCTCTCCAGCTCGCCGCTACCACCACCGACACCTGCATGGCTGGCAGCGTTCTCCAGACACATGGTCTCGTGCGCATCACGGATCTGCTCTTCGCCAACGCCGTAGGCAAGCGCCAAGATGAGGAAGACCGAATACTTCCGCTTCAAGTGGTCGGCGAAGAAATTCAATACATCTGCTGGAATTCGAGTCTCTCGGTCGTCCAGCTTCTCGATTTCACGTCTGCTGTTTGCGACAAAGAGCTCGTGCACACGACTCACTTTTTCGTATACCAACAGCGCCATCCGTGGATTTGTCACCTGAGCAACGAGCTTCTCCATGGCGACGATTCTTCGGATCTCAGACTCGGCTTTCTCCTTCTCGCCCGAGAGCACGCGGTTGCACCAGATCTCGCTTTGGTGAAGGGTCAAGCGCGAATCCTGGCCAGGCGATACCCAAGTTTTCTTTATCGTGTGTCGGGATGGCGACGCATTGTTCTCCTGGAGCGAATCGCGATCTTCGCCACCGAATCGGTTGTTGGAGCTGTTAACGTCTTTGAAGTGCTGCTCTCGCTTCACCTGCAGCATCCGTCTAATAGATTTCGTCCATAGCTCAAACGTGCTCTGGTTATACGAGGCGAACTCGACGACACACCGAGCACTCGCACTTGGATTGTTGGAGATAATGCCGGCGGATCGGCTCGCCGACCCGACGACCAGATTTTGTCGGAGCTCCTCGTTCAGCCACTAGTCAAATCGACCCAGAAGCAACAATCAGAAAATCATGCACACGCTTACATCCCAGCAAGCGTGGAGCACCAACCTCATCCAGTTGGTCCGTCTCCAGGAGCTTCCGCCGAAAAAGACGCGAGATATTGGCTCCATTACCGTCGTAGTACGACTCGGAGCCCATCGCGTCGACCTTCATTTCGCCAAGCAGCAGCAGGTGGTGCAGCGCAATGACCTAAAACATGCACAGCCCATCGTGCAATGAGCAAGAAGTTGAATTTGTATACAACAACAAGCCACCCGCACACACCTTGTCGGGCTTGTGGCCCTGCTCCCATCGCTCCCGACTCTTGAACATCAAGATGTGGTCGTCTTGGAGCGACACAAAGTATGGGACCCACTCGCTGAAGAAGAAAATGTTGCGCTCGAGCACTAGAAGCGTGTCATTTAGCGTTTGCTATGCACAGCAATGTGACACCAAACTGGTTAGAACGCAGGACAAGCTATGCGCTCATACAAAGTCACCGCACCTTGTAGATGATAGCGGTTTTCGCTCGTCCGAGCGACTTGGGTGTCCACGGCATCTCCATCGAGAGCTGCTCATCCAGCACGATGGACGCGTTGTTGCCGTCGTGCGTGAGCTCCTGCGGCCCATCGTGATGACGTGGCGAGCCTTTCTGCTTGTCCTCCGAGATCGCCTGCTGATGGTTCTTCGTGACGATCTGCTTGAGGAGCGACGCGGCCTTGGGTGGCGGTTTGCTCCCATTCTTGTCGTCAGCAGTGAGCTCTTGAGCTCTTGGGGACGCATGGTGAAGTGCGTTCCAGGAGCGCGGACTGAGTTTGCTGGCGATGCTGCTGCTGGTTGGGCTGTTGGTGCTGGACCTCCGCGCACTGGGACTGCCGACGGTCTTCGTCATGGTTCGTTCTTCGGCGCTGTGCTGCGTGCGATCTGTCTCTGCTGCTGCATCAGCGGCCGTCCGTCCTCGAAGCGGCGCGCGGCAGGCTTTTTGCCCCTCTTCCACACGGTTTCGTCGTAAATAGGCAGAGTGATTGTATTTTGATAGGCGAGTTCGATGTAAGATTCCAATATGACTGCATATGGCTTAAAATGGATTGATTCGATTATTTCATACAAAAGTACAACGAAACAGTCTAAAATCTTACCCCCACTTTGGCACCAAGAGCGAAACGCAATAGAGATGAAAGCAAGAGTCGACTGTACTCTCAAATATAAACTCTCGCAGTTGTTGAAGCAGCATATTTGACCATCGCACATGTAGGGGTATCATTTTATAGAGACTCAACGTGGGTCTTTTTTGGGAATGCGAAGTGTGATTGCTCAATGGAAGCCCAAAGGACATTCTTCAACGACCCGCACGCCGCAGCACCGGACCACTACGAGCGCATCGCGGCAGCGCCATGCAGACGCAACAGCAGCACGCGCCCCCAGCGCGGCGCACGAAGGACGAATTCGACGTGCACCACCGCCTGGCGGCCTTCCCACCCGTGCGCATGGGCTCGTGGCGCCGCTACCGCTCGGCGTCGCAGGAGTTCGCCGACATGATGCTCGCGCCGGCGCCGTCGTCCACCGTCGCGCGCAAGCCCGTCATGAGCGTGCGTTTGTATTTATTATTGTGCTGCTGATTATAGCGATTGTGTGTGTCTGTGAATGATCGACGATTTTTGTTTGTTTTGCAGAACTTCCAGGTGGGGACGATCGGCATGAAGCAGATTTTACAGCCGCCGCTCGCGCGCAGCCGGAAGACCAAGATCATCTGCGCGATCGGGCCGTCATGCTGGTCTGTAGAGATGCTAGGTGAGCAGCCAATCTCCTTTGACGTGTTTTTGAGATCAAAGATTTGGAAGCTCACAGCAGATGTGTTTGCGCTGCTTGTTTGATAGGTGAGCTCCTGGACGCAGGGATGAACGTCGCGCGGCTCAACTTCTCGCACGGCGACCACGAAATGCACGCGAGAAGCCTGTCAAACCTGCGCAAAGCCGTGGAAGCGCGTCCGGGATACCACTGCGCAGTGCTGCTCGACACGAAAGGACCAGAGATCCGCACAGGGCTGCTCAAGGGTCACACGCCCATTCTGCTAGAGGTACGAGATACTCCTCGTCGCGACAGAGTGTGCTTGCTGTGAACGTGATACTGATTTGCAGTCTGTTGTTACTCTGAACACGAATGCAGGCAGGGCAGGAGCTGGAAATTACAACCGACTACTCGATTGAGGGCGACAGCAAACGGATTTCGTGCTCGTATGTCCATCTGCCAACTTCAGTGTCGCCTGGCTCGAAGATTTTATGCGACGACGGCAGTTTGGTCATGACAGTGCTGGAGTGTCTGACGGATTCGATTCGCGTCCAAGTATTGAATGGTCACGTGCTCGAAGAGAAGAAAAACATGAATCTTCCGGGTGCTGCTATCAAAGTACCCGGGATCACCGAGAAGGACGAGAACGATCTAAAGAACTTTGCGATTCCTCAAGCTGTCGACATCGTGTCGGGGTCGTTTGTGCGCTGCGCTGACAATGTGCGGGCTATTCGCGCCTGTCTAGGAGACCGGGGTCGACACATCCGTGTCCATGCCAAGATCGAGAGCATTGAAGCGCTGCGGAACATCGATGAGATCATTAAAGAAGCCGACGGTGTGCACGTAAGTCGGGGCGACCTGGGTATGGAGCTCTCCCCGGAGCAAGTCTTCCTTGCACAAAAGATGATCATTCGAAAGGCGAATATTGCTGGCAAGCCCGTCGTGACGTCAACACAGGTATGGACATTGTGAAAGAAATTTGGTGGTATAATGATGACTCATTCATTTCCCTCCCTTGCGAATAATGCTAATAGATGCTCCAGTCCATGACGAAGAAGCCGACCCCGTCGAATGCGGAATGCACAGACGTCGCGAATGCAGTTCTAGACGGCACAGACGCCATGATGCTCTCCGCTGAGACTGCAAAGGGCATGTATCCACGCGAAGCTGTGCAGACGATGTCCAAGATCTGTTTGGAAGCGGAGGCTGCGATGGACTACTCAGAGCTGTATCGCGCCATGCGCGCAGTTGTGTCTCGTCCCTTCAGCATGTGCGAGTCCATCGCTTCATCTGCAGTGGAGACGTCAATAGACGTGCGCGCCAAACTGATCATTTCGTTCACGGAGACCGGCTTCAGTACCAAGTTTCTGGCAAAGTACCGCCCCTCGGCTCGGATCCTCGCAGTCACCGCCTCTGGATCCACTGCTCGGCAACTCAGCGGTGTCTCTCGGTGAGTTGTGCTCTTTTATATTCTACTAGTGGGTTCGTAAGTGACGTTGTGAGTCTGGTACTGACTCTGATGGTGTCATAACTGGTGCTGTTGTTATGCTGCAGTGGGGTATCTTCACTGCGCGTTGAGTCGATGATCGGCACCGAGAGCCTGGTGATCAAGGCGATCTCGTACGGTAAGGAGCAGGGTTGGATCGAGAACGGCGACATCATCGTGCTCATCCACGGCATGACGGACGCTGTCTCGGGCTCTACGAACGTCGTCAAGGTGATCGAGGCGAACGCGCACGGCTTCAAGAGCCCAACGAACTTCCACTTCAAGGGCCTCAAGACCGCCTTCCCATTTGAATAAGCGCGTCGTGATCACACGAGCCAGCCACATATACACCAGTCTAAAAGTAATTCAAGTTCAAGTACACGTAGTCCTCTCACAGAGCCATTGGGTGACGGCAACGCATATTTTCCAAGCCTCATCTCTGCGTGTCAGTATCGGATTTTATATTAGATGGCGCTTTTTGAACGCCGTGTAATATAAAATCCGATACAAAAACGCATTCGCCGCCCAATTTTGGCGTTTTCCTAAAAGAAAAGCGGCATCATGAAGGTCTCGGGAGCCATGCTGGCGTCCGCGCTGCTGCTCGCGACGGCGCTCGGCGTCGCCCTCGAGCGGCTCGTCGCGGCGGACAAGAAGCAGAAGAAGCAGCAGCAGAGCAATGCGCTCAAGGCCTGCGACTGCGCGGACGGTGAGTGCTGCAACTCGGCTGGCGTCGACCCGGCCGAGCGCAGGTACACGCTGCCGCATGCGCACGTGACCCACTGGGAGAAGCGCAGTGAGTGCGACCCCAAGTGGTCCACGCAACTCGCGCCGCTTAGTTCTTCGGTGGTGACGGCTGCTGGCGATGCGGACGACCACGCGCGCACGAGCTTCGGTATGCTCATCCTGTTGCGCCACGGCCAGAGCGTGTGGAACCTCAAGCCGCAGAGCCCAGAGGAGCTCTGGCGCTACGCCGGCTCGATCGACATCCCACTAAGCGACGTGGGCATCCAGGAGGCATTCGAGGCCGGCAAGCGGCTCGAGTTCACGCCCGTGGACGTGGTCTTCTGCTCGCAGATGGACCGCGCGCGCTCGACCGTCTCGCTCGCGCTCAGCGTGCACTCGAGCAAGAAGACGCCCGTGGTTGAGCACAAGTCACCGCTCGAGCTCCCGGCCTTCGAGGGCGTGAACGACAAGGACCCCTACGAGTTTGTACGTATCTATTGTATGTGTCGTGTTTATAAGCGTAGTGGTGGTGGTGATTTACGCAACTGATGATGGCGGTATCGTTATGATGGGACTTGTGGTGTGTAACAGATCGTGCCTGTGTACATCTCACCCGCTCTCAACGAGCGCAACTTTGGTGACCTACAGGTTCGTGCTATGGCACCACTCTGTTATGGCTTTGGACTGCTTGGCATCTAATTATTATTTCAATATACATAGGGCGTGCCGTCGTCCAAGCACACGGTACTCTTCGACAAGGAGGAGATCCGGAAGATCCGGAACGACTACAACACCAAGTTCCCGGGCGAGAACGGCGAGTCATGCGCCGACGTGCATGCGCGTGCCGTGCCGTTCTTCAACGACTTTATTCTGCCGCACCTTAAGGCCGGCCGCAATGTACTCGTGTCGTCCCACGGCTTCGTGATCCGCACGCTCGTGAAGCACCTCGACGGCATGGATGAGCACGAATTCAACGAGCAGATGAAGCTCGAGAAGAGCGCGCCCGAGCGGTGTCTCTTGCTGGCGCCCACCGGTACGAGCCTCTTGTTGTGGTGTGTGGTTCACTGTATTCTGGCCGTGCTGATCAATCGACTGTGTATGTGAATATTAAATCGCAGGCGTGCCGCTCATGTACAAATACGAAAATGGACTCTTTTCCAAGGTCGCGCAGTCGCGTCGCGAACGCGCCGAGAGCCTCAGCCGAAGCTCAGCGCCGTACTGATAACTGCATCGTGTGAACACTGTAGAGGGGGAACAAGAAGGGTGTGAATGGCGTTGCTTGTCTTGGTCTCTCGTCATGATTGCATTTTTCACCGTGTCTTAGAGCCACAAGCACAAGCGTTCAGCGGGTTTTGACGATCAAGAGAGGGAAATACGGCATGGTTAAGGTAGCTACTAACTCGTTCTGTTCATCTTCGCTGCGATCTCAGCCGGGCAAAAGACCCTATCGTGAGCTCTCTACGAAGAGCTCATTTCCGCTATGTCCACCTACCTGGATACAGTCTTCTATCCCTTCACTCCGCCTGCAGGTTTTCATGCTCCCGTCGCGTCCTTGAGTCTCTGCACTAACTCTGCCTTGAGCCCCTTGATGGACAGCCCGCGCTGCTTCAGCTCTTCCCGCAGTGCCGCCACCGTCATCTGCTCAACCGGCTTGGACGGCGTGAACGGCACCATTGGTGACTTGCTGTCGGCGTCCTCCATGTCTACGTCCTCGTGTTTGGTGGCAGCAGGTGGGGTACTGGGCGCCTCCTCCTCCTCCTGCTTCTTCACAGGAGTAGTGGCTGGCTGCTCTGGCACCTTCACTGGACTTCGCACTTCTTTCTGTGGGGACGGAGCAACAGGAGCAAGTGGTGGTGGAGGCGCCACGACGGCCACTGGTTGTTGGGGTAGCGCAGCAATCGACACCTGTTGGATGGAGCATATAGGCAGTAAGAGCCATTCTTTTCCATAATAGAAAGGCGTTCAAAGCACAGAAACCATACCTTCTCCATGCCCTGTGTGGAACTAACGACACTGGACTCGGAACCCGCTTCTTGGTGCGCTTCCTGCTCAATGCGCTGTCCCGCGAGCGAGTTGAACAGCATATTGGCCGCCTCACGATCCTAATGTAGCAAGCGTACACGTTACGAGTCCACTCACATATAGCAGCAGGCGCCAATACACAGACAGCATGTACGTACATGCGGCTTGATCTTCTTGAAGTCGAGCACCTTGAGCTGCGGGAGCTTGTGGATGACGTACTCGCGGTAGTACTTGCGCTTCGTGACCGGGTTGCCGCCGAGCGCGAGCGTGTCGAGCTTGGTAAAGCAGGCGAGGCGGTCGAGCTCGCTCAGCTGCGCGATGCGGTTACCCGTGAGGATGAGGTACTCGAGGTTCGCGACTGCCTCGGCCAGGTTGTCCTGCACCTTTGCGATCTGGTTGTTGTGCAGCAGCAGCATGCGCAGGCGGCGCAGGCGCGGAAAGTTCTCGAGCTTCTTGATCTCGTTGTCCGACAGGTCGATGCAATCAAAGCCGTCCTGTACAGTATACATTAGTAGAGACAACGACCAGCACATATAAACGCCCCATATTGCAATGGAGCAGCTCTTGTCGCCCTTACCTTGGTGACGCCAAGATTCTCGATGGCGGGCGCTTTCAGGCCTGTTGACAGGGCGGGTCAGAGGCCATGCGCGTACAGAGAGAGCAGACGGCAGTAGAGAGAGAGAGAGAGAGAGAGAGAGTGACGCACCTCGCAGGTTGAGCTCGCGTTCCCGCAGCGGGTTGATCGACACCTGCGCGCGCAGAATCACATCGGCCGTGATCCTCATCGCGGCACTTGGTTTGTTTTTTCGACTTTCGCTTCCAATAATCCAAAATGCCTACAAAAAGGCAGGTTTCTGTATGTGGTGTATGTTTTTTGTACACCAAAAAAGGTGGCGTATTAAATTATATACACCACATACTTTTATTTATGGAAAACTGCGCCTTCTCGAAAGTTTAGTATAAAAACTGCGCCTCTTGAAAAATTCATAGTACATTACGGTCAAAGAGTAAACTACAAACAATGGACTGTTTTCTTTACATCTTTGAAATATAACAGTAATCACAAATATCATATAAGATCCAACGAGTGTACTGTTTATGAACATATAGGTGGAAATAAGGTGCTTTGTTTTGGTGAAATTTTTGTTTGTATCAAAACATTGCTGTCTGTATTGATAAAGGTTGTACAGTATAACTTCAATTTGTATAAACATCCCATAAATACTTTGTAATTCATCCCATGTTTGGCTTGGACATGGGAAATTGCGGAAGTCCCACGATTCAAGTGGGCTTCCCATTATGCGTGAAGATGTAGATACAGATGAGGATTCTGAACTTCGCAGTGCGAAGAACTTCCACCACCGCGGCCTCCAGGTGTGTCGCGCTGTGGCCTGGGGCACCGAACATCGTCCTTTTCTCGAGACGGTTCCTGCTAACAAACAGAGCCACATAACTCGCAGACACACTGACACCGTACGTACTCGCGATGTGGAGAACGATTCTCTAACGAACGTTGTCCTTGAACAGCAAGAGGTCTCTAATATAATAGACGAGCAGCTATCTGTGTGTTGCAAGTTATCGAATCTCTTACGCTGCCGTCTTGGACGTTGAAGTTGGTATCAGGCTCTGGAGCTGGTGCCACGAAGTTTTATAGTTGCTGGAGTCCTGGAGGTCTCCGATCAAGGCAAGTAGGGCTGCCAAGCTCAGCAGGCAAATGGAACACGGTAGAGGAGCAAACAAGATGGGTTAGAGTACATTTACATGTTTATCATTTATGGTAATTCTCAGATGCTCTCCACATATTCATGTGAGCTCGTCTCAGGAGGCACGTGCGCTCCGTGGCAATACGCCAAGCTCCACGTCATCGTACGAGTCGTCCGCGACCATCGCGTCCTTATTGCGGCGCGACATAGAGATCGAGAGCGATGGCGCGCTCGGCTTGAGCTGTTCGTCGTCCAAGTCCTCGTCGTCCATCGCGGCGGCTGCCAGCGCGGCCTCGTCCTCCTTCCAGCGCGCGATGATCTCGGGCGTGTGCACGAAGAAGAAGACGCCGACGCAGAAGAGCGCGATGACGTGCGCACTCACGAGGTTCGGGTAGAGACACACGTTGTGGTTGCGCTTTGGCGGGTACGCGTAAACCCAGAAGACGTAGACCAGGTAGATCGGCAGCGCCGTGCGCGTGATTGCCCATATCACGTACGTCACGTAGATCGAGCGCGTGTGATTCTTCGAGTCCTCGCGCCCAACCGACTCGATGAACCCACGCGCGTTGAGCGGCAACGTCGCGAGCTCCACGAGCAGGAAGAGCAGCAGGCCGTACTGCGACGCGGCGCAGCACGACACGAAGTTGTTGATGAAGTACGGGATGCTGCATAACCAACCACACAGTGACAGTGAGTCTTCATTCGGTCATGGTAGGATCGGTGGTGCTGCTTATTATGTACGTACACTGCCACGAGGTGGTGGATGATGAAGACATACTGCATGGGCACGGGCCAGACGATGATGATGATCAGGTCGCAGATAAAGTATCCGATAGCTGCTCATAACATATCAGGCGTTGTGAGTAAAATTTTTTATCCAAGAGCTCTTCTCTCTACGCAGGATGGAGAATAAAAGGTCGGACGGACGTACCTACAGAGAAGATGAAGCTAGCAGACCGGATGGAGCTCATGGGCAAAAAGTCGCTGTCCCACGTGATGGACGTGAGCGCGATGGCGACGCCCACGACGACCGCCACAGCATGGATCGTCGAGTTCACTCTGCACAAAATTCATGATCAAGTCAATAAAACACAAACGCCAAACAATTATGTATCATCGCCAGCAAGCAAAACACACATACCGTGAGCACCAGTCGGCCTTTTGTGGCGCCGGAAACGCGCGGAACTCGGGCACGAGCCTGTTGGACGCCAGCCACGCGAGCCCGAAGGTCGCCCAGAAGAGCGCGAACGTGAGCGACGCTACGAGCGCGTTCTCGCCCACGCGCACGTGCGTCTCCTCGGGCAGCAGCGCTGCGGACGAGCTGTCGGCCGCCTCCCACATCCTCCAAGTGGCTGCTGCGGTGCTGAACGAGGCGACTGGCGGATCTGGCGCGCGTTTTCAAGTGCGCGCGTGCTTTCTCGCTGCAGAGATGTCCAACGAGTCAGCGAAGGGCAACGAAAATGTTCGGCTGGGTATCCTCTCCCTGATATTTTCGGAGTAGGTTCTGAATTTCAGCCAATTACAGTAGAAATCCCCCATATGCAAAATCCCGGAGACACAAAAACCCTAGCCTTGCGGCATCTATTCATATCCGGTAACTTTGTCCTCAAATCAGCTACTACAAAATTGAGGTATAATTTGAACATAAACCAATACGAAATACATCAAGGTCAAAAGGCGATTCAACTGTATGAATCCTGTGAGGCTGGAGGCGTTGTAAAAAAAAAATGCTCACGAAATCACCCCCATTTTTATCCGCATATCTGGTCAAATCGCTATCCATACGCATAGGTGATGCATTTTGTATAGGAGACTCCAAATTCCTATTCATGACGCATTTATGCGTAACGGTATATTGCATAAGGGGAGTTTCTACTGTACGTGCAGATGATATACATTCTAAGCTGTTTAATTGGATGAAAAGGGACAAAACCGTACCCAAAAAAGAACCGTGGTCCGCAAACGTCTCAGATTACGGCGATCTGACGATCTGACTGAGCCGACTTTTGTCGCAATCGGGATTAAGTCGTTCGCAAAGCTTTCACAGGTAGACTTGAGTTCTGTATGGAAATCACTCACAAAACAAATCAAATTGCACGAAATAATAGCCAACTCAGACTCCAGACTCAGAGGTCATCATGGGATGGGTTGCCTTTCGCAATGTCCCAGCCGAGCCAGCTGCTCATGGACGGCGGCGAGGCTTCTGGCTCCTGCTGCTGCTGATGCGAGGACGTTGCTGGCGCCAGCACGAGCGGGGCAATGGCAGCGTCGTCGGCTGCTGCAGCCGTCCACTTGGCGGCGTTCGCCCACGCGGCGTGCGGGTCCTCGTCCTGCGCGAGGGCTCCAGTCGGCGCAGCAGCAGCAGTTGGCGCCGCCGCTCCTGTCCACAGAGGAGCGCTGCTCGTCGGGAGCGCAAGCGACGCTGCTG
This sequence comes from Globisporangium paddicum, assembly GCA_023334015.1. Classification (NCBI taxonomy): domain Eukaryota; phylum Oomycota; class Peronosporomycetes; order Pythiales; family Pythiaceae; genus Globisporangium; species Globisporangium paddicum. The sequence goes on from JAASFV010000105.1 coordinate 18,575, forward strand.
GCGGGGCGGGCGGCGCGACTAGCCACGGATTCGGTGGCTCTGGGGCCAGCGTCGCATCGCGCTCCATGCGCTCTCGCGTGGTGGGTGCTGCGTTACGACTCGCACCACCACCAGTGGTGTTGTTGCTGGAGCCTCGTCGCCACGGCTGCTGTTGTTGAGGTTGCTGTCCACGCGGTCGCGTGTCTTTCTTGTTCACACGCCGAGGCTGTTGTTGTTGCGGCTGTTGCTGTGCTGGCGAGGGCGTCGTTCGGTTGTTCACGCCTTTCGTAGTGGGGCCCTGACTGCTCTGGTTGCGCTTTGGCTGGCGCCGTCGCTGCGCTGATGCTGTCGTCGCTGCTGTAGTGCGCATTTCCGACGCGCTCTCGCCCGACGATCCGCGATGACGTACCACCGAGTAACCGGCCTCGTCGAGCTCATGCAGCACTTCCTCTTGCTTCTCTTCGCTGCTGCTGATGCTCGAGCGTCGCCTGCTGGTCATGAAGCCACCTGCTTCTTCGATCACGCGGCTCGACTCGTTCGCCAGCGCCTCACGGACCGAGCGGAAGAGCACCGGTGGGTCAGTCACTGGTACTGACTGATCCGGACCACCTGCGATCGAGTTGGAGCGCCGCCTGGCTGTAGCCATTGGTGGTGGAGGCTCGTCTGCTGGGGGCAGCGGTGACGCAGTCTCGAGGTCCGCTCGCGCCTCCAAGATGTTGCCCAGCGACGTCTTGCGGGACATGCTCACGCTGGCAGCTGGGTCGTTGGGCTCGTGCGTGGATATTCAGCTGTGAGAGCTGACCTGAGGCACCACCGCAAGCGCGAGCCACTGACCCTTCCCAATGCGACGCGACGCGAGCCAAACTGTGGATTCACTAACCGTCAACTGGCATTTCTTTGCCTGTCAGGAATGAAGAGCTCCAACGGCAAGATCAGCGAGGCCATCCATGCGCAGGTGGAGCGATGCATGTACGTGGAGCGCGTGGACGCGCAGCGCACACAAGAGGACGCCAACTCGCAGAGCCTCGTTCCGTGCGCTTCGTACCGGAAGCTCAAGTGGCTGCAGCAGAAGCAGCATGAGCGCGCGCTCAAGAGTCGCATTGAGGCATTGAAGCACAAGCGAGAGCAGGGTGAGCAAACGAAGCGCGACGCAGCTCTGCGCACTCAGCAGCAGCTCCAACTGGTTCGAGAGCTGCAGATTGCAGCGGAAGCCATGGCGCAGCAGCAGGCAGAGCGGCGCCGGCGCGAACTGGAAGCCGCGATCGCGCGAAAGCTCGTAAACAAGCGCGACACAATGGTGCCTCTCGAGTTTGAAGCCTTCTTGGAAGAGATCGTGGCGAGCGACGTCGATGTGAGCTGTTCACAGTCGCTTTCTCCACTGGAAGCCAAGCCGTTCGACCAGCTAGGCGCGATCTCGATCCCGTGCAGACGCGAGGGCAACTCACTCACTCTCTGCTGCTGGCAACAACAACAAGGAGGCGAAGACGAGAGTGAGGAACTTGCTCAGAGAGAGCAGCTTGTTGTCTTTGGTGGTCGGGTGCTCCAGGATGTGGCGCGACTGCTACCTGGCGCTGTGCTACAAGACCCCATGAAGTTCGAGCGCGTGCGGTACACGTACTCGAACGGCGTGTATGCGTACGACATTGAGACCTGTGTGTGGCGATTCCACGAGTGCACTGCAAGTAGGAAGCTGCCTCGCGAGCGCAGCAACCACGCTGCAGTCTTTCTCGAGCCGCACTTCCTGCTGATTTGCGGAGGCCGTGGACGCAATGGACAGCTCTTCAAGGACATATTCGCACTGGACCTGGTCAACTGGCAGTGGAGAGAGATTGACATGGACACGAAGCTCATCGAGCGCTACTGGCACGCCTGCTGCGTGAACGAAGAGAGTCTGTTCGTGTTTGGGGGCAAGTCCGAGGTCATAGTCCACGGCGATCTGCAGATGCTGAGCGTATTCAGCTTGACAGAAGAGCTGCTGCTGGACCAAGACTTACAACAACAACCAGCTTTATCAGCAAAGAAGACCGAGCCAAAGCTGTCGTGGATGTGTCCGCACACGGTCGGCAAGGCCCCCTCGCCACGGTTTGGGATGACACTGCTGACGCTCGACTATGAGCGAATCGCTGTCGTCGGTGGATACAGAGCACGCAAGAGAAAGCCCAAGAAGCACGAGCTGCAGCGAGAGCCGCGTCTGATGGACTTCCACATTCTCGACACTGTCGCGATGATCTGGTCGACACCGCGACTGAGTTCCCACGTGTCGACGCTCACAAGACCATCCGAGCGGATGTTGTTCGAGTGTTTCTACCAGCACGGCACGATCATCGTCTTTGGCGGCTTCACGTACGCGACAAACGGCGAGACCGAGTCGTACACGCCTCGTGACGACGCCCACGTGGTCTACAAGCTCGACATGAACCAAATGATCTGGCGTCAACAGAGTCTTGTGTCTCCTGGTAGTAGCGAGTCTGCTTGGCTACCTGCGCCACACGTCCACGCGAGTTCGAACGCGATGCTTGGTGACCGTGGGTTCACCTGCTGCGTGTCTGAGAATCACACGCTGATGGAGCTCACCGCATTCCGCATCCAGCCAAAGCGTTCTGGAGGTGCTGATGGCACCACAAGAAGCCAGCCAAGTGCTGTTGTTGAGGGTGAAGAGCAGCGAGGTGAGCTTCTGCCCGTTGCTTTGCTGGAGTGATGCCAATCAAGAGCTCTTCGTTACTGAGTATGTTGTTGAAGTGCAGTTTGAGCATCACTCCAAACACCCAATTCGATCATCACTCCTCGTCTGCTTCGTTTTCGGTTCTTGTGGCTTGTGCGCAAATCGGACTTAGTCGAATCGCACAAGTTGCCAACCTGGTGCCCGTTTGCGCAAACCAACCACTGGTTTCTGTCACAAAACGGGCCGCTCGTTTGCGCAACAGCATACAAACTCCCAGTCATTTCAAACCACAACCCACGGGTTTGTGTCACAAAACAAGCAAACAAACCCGTCTTAAAAAGAGCTCTTCGTGAAACAAGCAAGGCGCACAAGTCAAACCACCAGATCTTGCGCAATAATCCTAATGCTGCGCGGCCGCCAATTCTCCCGCGCACTGCGCTCCGCCGCCAGCTCCAGACGCCCCGCGACCATCTCCAGACGTGCGCTGCAGGCCTCGCTGACTGCCTGTGCTAATGGTCAGCCGCAGACGCGTGCGCTCTCCACGGGCGAGCAGGCCAAGCGCTCGCCCAAGCTCACGGACGAGTTTATCGGCAAGAGCGGCGCTGAGATCTTCCACGAGACCCTCGCGGAGCTCGGCGTCGACAAGGTCTTTGGGTACCCGGGCGGCGCGATCCTTCCCGTCTTCGATGCGATCCACGAGAGCAAGCACTTTGATTTTATCCTCACGCGTCATGAACAGGGCGCGGGCCACATGGCCCAGGGCTACGCGCGCGCCACGGGCAAGCCTGGTGTCGTGCTTGTGACCTCAGGCCCGGGCGCGACCAATACGGTGACGCCACTGCAGGATGCTCTCATGGACGGCACGCCCATGGTCGTCTTCAGTGGCCAGGTCGCCACGGCCGTGCTCGGCAGCGACGCGTTCCAGGAGGCCGACATCCTCGGCATCACGCGTCCGTGTACCAAGTGGAACGTGCAGGTACGCAACGTCAAGGACCTCGCAAGGAACATCCGCGAGGCGTTCCACATTGCGACCACGGGCCGTCCTGGTCCCGTGCTCGTGGACCTGCCCAAGGACATCACGGCGGGCATCTGCAGAGGGCCCGTCTCGATCGAGCCACAGCTTCTGGGATACTACGGTGAGACGAAGATCCCGGGCAACCGCGTGAACCAGGAGCAGAACCTTGCGAAGGCCATCGAAATGATCAACAAGGCGAAGAAGCCCGTGATTTACTCGGGCGCCGGCGCGAACCACGCGTCAGAGGAGCTGCGCGCGCTCTCGCGCCAGGGCAACATCCCTGTGACCACATCGCTGCAGGGCATGGGCGCTTTTGACGAGCGGGACCCGCTCAGTCTGCACATGCTGGGCATGCACGGCTCAGTGTATGCGAACAAGGCGATCCAGGACGCCGACGTAGTGATCGCGATCGGCGCGCGCTTCGACGACCGCGTGACGGGCCGCGTGCCGGACTTTGCGCCCGAGGCCAAGCGCGCCGCTGCTGAAGGCCGCGGTGGCATCATCCACTTTGAGATCTCGGGCAAGCAGATCGGCAAGATCGTGACGCCGCAGATCGCCGTCGTGGGCGACACTAAGTACAACCTGCAGCAGATCCTGCCCAAGATCGAGAGCAAGCCGCGCTCCGAGTGGCACAAGAAGCTCCAGGGCTGGAAGGCCCGATACCCGTTCCGGTACCGGCCGTCGGCCCCGGGTGCGCCCATGAAGGCGCAGCGCGTGATCGAAGAGCTTTACACGCAGACGAAGAACCATGAGAACGTGATCATCTCGACGGGCGTTGGGCAACACCAGATGTGGGCCGCGCAGTTCTACCGCTGGTCCAAGCCGAACACGATCATCACGTCGGGCGGGCTCGGCACGATGGGCTTCGGCCTGCCCGCGGCGATCGGCGCCAAGGTCGCGCAGCCGGGCGCGCTCGTGGTCGACATTGACGGTGACGCGAGCTTCGCAATGACGCTCACGGAGATGGCCACGGCCGCGCAGTACAACATCGGCGTCAAGGTGCTGATCCTGAACAATGACTTCCAGGGCATGGTCAAGCAGTGGCAGGACCTGTTTTACGAGGAGCGGTACTCGGCCACAGCCATGAAGAACCCAGACTTTGTCAAGTTCGCCGAGTCGATGCATTGTGAGGGCCTGCGCTGCTCGGACGAGAGCGAGCTGCCGGCCGCCATGGCCAAGTTCCTGGCCGCCGACGGCCCGATTATCGGCGAGTTCATCGTCGAGAAGAACGAGCACTGCTACCCGATGGTGGGCGCCGGCCGGGCGCTGGACGAGATGATTATTGGCGACTTTGACGACTGCCCGCCGACCACGTCCGTGTAAAGAGAGCTGCGCTTCGCTCTGGCGAGCGAGCGAACCCCAGAAGCTACAGATAAAGTAATTTGATTTGTTCATTGATTCTCACCTTGGACCTTGACGGCGATAGCCGCTGAATGTTTAGATTGCATGGAGGTTAGCATGCGTTAGTTAGGAAAACCAAGTCCCTTGTAGTGTGATGTGCTTACTGAAGCAACGGCACGAGCTTGTTGCTGGCGTGGAGCGCGAGCGTGGCGTCGGCGCCGCCGATATGCTGGCCCTTGATGAACACGTTGGGCACCGTGCGCTGCTTGGTGAGCTCGAGTAGCAGCGCCTGGATCTCGGCGCCATCAGCGCGCTCATCGAGCTCCACAAGCTCAAAGTCGGTCTTCAGGTCCGCCAGGAGCGCCTTGACCTTGGCGCAATGCGGGCAGTGCGTCTTGGAGAACACGACCACGGGCTCCTTCTTGATCAGCGCCTATGCATAGACATCCACATCCACGTTAGGCAATAGCCATACATATACCAAGCAGCAAATGTTCATTCGTACCTGCACAGACGCCTTGTTGGCCTCGAGGTGCACGGCGCGCGCGCCGCTGAGCACGCGGTTGGCGCGGAGCGCAGCAGAGGCGGAGCGGACGAGTGAGAAGCGAGCGGCGAGCATCGTAATCGCACTGGACGACTGGGGCTGTGCGTGCGTGGCGGGGACTTGAGGAATGAGCTAATGAGCTGCTCGTGGCTGCTGACAGCGTGCAATTGGTGCTTGCGATTGGTGTGTTTTCGAAAGAGTGACTATAAGTAATAGTGATATCATAAATAGTGACATGACGCAACAGCAGCTCAATTCAACAACAAGAGCCAAAGATCATGGCTGAAGAAGCGACCAGCAGGATGCAGGAGCGGATGTCGCGCCCGCACGAGGGATGGGCGGACATCGTCATGTCGGCGCTCATTGGCGACCCGGTTTTCTATGGCGTCCTCGGCAGCATCACGGTCTGCGTGCTCGCGTTCGTGGGCCTGCTCGCGGCCAAAGTGCTCATCGACCAGATTGAAGCGGAGGAGCAGAAGGAGAAGCGTCGCGAGCAGCGAGAGCGCGACGGAGAAGGCGCAGAGGACGAGGAGCCAGAGGACAAGAAGCAGCAGTGACGCGGCGCGGCTTACTGAAGGTGACATCAACGAAGTCAAGAGCACAGATCAGGCGGTTTTTGAAAAGCTACGCCGAATGAACATGCATTTTTTTTTCAAAATCTTTGGTGGCGTTAATGAACTGCTTGCGCTACAAGCATGAGCTACCACCTCATGAATTTCTCGACTTCTCCTACAAGAGCCCTAGCAGCCTACGCCTTGGTCTTCTTGTCTAAGAATGCGACCACAGGGAAGTGCGGATGCACTGCAAAGTCCAGCAGCTCGGGCGCTTTTGCTGCCGACGACAGCCCCGCAGAGCCATCAGCTGTCGACGTGCCGCTTCCGTTTTTCAGCGCCTTCCTCGCGGGTTTGCTGCTCGCAGACGCCGCCTGTTGCTCTCGCCGCATGAGGCTCACCGAGTTGGCGATCGCGACCTTCATGAGCATCTCGACTTCGGCGCCGTGGATCACGTGCTGCTTGCCGCTTGCAGAGCTGCTGCTCCTGCCTCCAGCACCAGCACTCGCGCCGTTGATTTCGCTGCTGTGCAGGAGCTCTTCGCCGTGGGCACGCGCCATTTTGAAGCACTCCTCAGCGGATTTGTAAATCAAGTCAACTTTGTATGGCGAGAAGTCGCTGTTCTTGGCATAGTCCTCGTGTGTGAGCGCTGCAGGAAAGTTGATCGACTTGAACGCAGCAAAGCGATGCTCGAACCGGATGAGCGCCGAGCTGTAGGTAGGCGTGACGACCTGCACGAGGTCCTCGCGCTCCAGTGCACTAAAGAGCTGTGCTCACAGACAAGAATGTCAGGTTATTAAGTTCAGAAGCCAATAAATATACTTAGACAAGTGGTACCTGGAAGTAGGCGCGCATAACGCTGCGCTGCATCTCGTTGTAGTTGATCTCGCGCAAAAAGCGCGCCTTTGCGGGATCGAAATGGTTCACTGGGTCGGCTGCTGGAGCTACAAGTGGTGCGGGAGTTGTGGATTTCTTGGTCGAGGATTTGCTTTTCGCCTTCTTGGACTTCGAGTCCTCTGCTGCGGCTTCTAATGCTGGCGCTAAGGCGCTCTCTGGGGGCGGCCTGCTCCGGCCAGGAGGCATGGCTTTCTTCATCTTCTCGACAAACTGCCACGTCACGTTGAGGTTCTGCAGTCGCGAGCCGTGCAGATAGTCCAGATACCTGTATCGCACAGTCGAATAGTCCAGGTTTAGCATTAAAACAGGTATCGCTATGTCAGTATATAGAGCTACACCACGCACCAGTAGATGGTGCCGTATTCTGAAGGTGCGTAGAGATCCAACTCAATGCCCAAGAGCACGTAGTGGATCATCAGCAGAACCGTTTCCTCCAGTGTCCACGCTGTAAAATATCGTGGGAACGACGCTTTCTGTTCAGGCACCACCACCAAAATCTAGCCAGTCAGTCCACCATCCTAACAACACCACCAGCACAATACAACCATTGCACTACACGCACCGGGATTGCCATCTCGGTGGTGAATTTGTCGTCAATATTGACGGCCTCCAGCTGCAGAATCGCCCACTCTTCCAGTAAAAACTCGACGCGCGCGCGCTGGCGGGAGCGGTTGAAGAGGTAAAGCTTGAGCGACGACTCGTAGAGCGTCTCGATCACTCGCGACGAGAACACGACGCCCTCCTGGGTCGACAACAACACCTTGGGCACGCCGTTGGTCACCATGGACGCCGAGAGCCACTCAGTGAAGCTGTACTTGCCGTATATCTTCTTCTCCATGTACAGAAAGAGCTAATGCATTCACAGCCACAGATTTTAGCCTGGATACATGTACATAAATCAACGGATAAACGCCCAAACATATAATAAAATGTTTCGTACCAACACGTAGGACCGCGCGACGATGTTGGGCTGCTGTCTGGAGAAATCCGATAAGAAGATGCGTAGCTCCTCCATGGACGACCACTCGGCGGGGCTGCATGCGGTCACCAACTGGTCCATGAGCTGGCTCTGAATCGCCACTGCATCGTCCAAGGTCGGGATCTTGATATCTCGAGGCGGCGAGCCGGAGAGAAGCAGGCGGCTGATTGTCTTGTCCACGCCAAAGGGCTTCCCACTGAAGCACTCGGGGTCCATCTCCAGCTGCTCCGTCGTGATGCCCACGAGCACCTCCTTGGTCTGTTGGAACTGAAATCTCGCGCGCTCCAAGTCCACAGGCGACTCCACTGTGCCCTACGGATTATCCGATAAGAATGGTTAGTTAGCAAACAATACATACATCTATAGACAATGTCAGGCCTCTAGGGTACGTACGAGACCAGAGTATGCCTCAAAGAGCATTTTGCGAAGACGCACGCGACGCAGTAGCGCCTCGCAGATCAGACTCCCAATGCGCGGGTTGGTGTGGAGGCCTTCGTACCCACCACCACCACCACTGCTGCTGGGCTCCGAGCCTGCAGCTTTCTTGCCGCCCTTCTTCTTGGCCGATTTCTTCGATGACGCAGCCGCCTTGTGCTCCGCCAGCACAGCCTCAAGTCGCTCTTCTGTGACGCGCAACAATGTCGAGACAGCGTCGCTCGAGAACGCCTCCAGGATCCCAATGTCAAAGCCGTTGGCGGGCGAGAAGTCTTCTTCCTCGTAAATGTCGCCCCGCACCACGACGTCGCGCACGATGATGTCGGTCTTGAGCATCACAAGGCAGATAGTACACATCACGAGCTGCAGCGTCTCTTTCGCGGACTTTGTCGCGAGCTTCTTCGCCAGCACGTCGCTCAAGTCCGCGCGCGTGATGAGGTCCTCAAAGCTCACGAGCTTGGCCACGAGCGCATTAATCGGCTCTCTGTGCATGTACACACTTGTGAGCAGCGTCTGCTGGAGCGGCTGGCCGTTAATCCACCCGGCCTCGCAGCGGAAGAGTTCGTTGATCGTCGCGAGCACGTCGCGCGCATTCGCAAACTCGAGCAGCACGGAGCCGTTCCGCATGCGCGTGCCGATGGACTGCGGTGGCGCGCCGTTCACGAGCACGCCCGAGTCCATCTTGGGATCCATGAGCTCGAGCGCAGACATGGAGTCGAAGAGGTTGAAATCCTGCGAGTGCACCATCTGACCGACTTTGAGCTCCTTGGCTGCCGCCGCAAAGAGCTGCGCAGTATGAATGGGTTGTACAATGCGTGTCCACAGTTGTTAGCAGCTTCTCATAGACACAGTAGCATCATATGACAGTGATACACACGTTTCCTGCAGTGCGTACCTCGGTCACATCCTGCCACTGCATGGTAGTCGTCGCTTTCTGTGTTACGTCGATCGAGAGCTGCTCGATTGGCAGTGTGTCGCTCGCTGCTGTGCTGACGTGCTCGCTGTCGAGGAGCAAGTAGAAAAATACGCATTGTGCATGAGAGAGAGAGAGAGAGAGAGATTCAGCTCAGCATTCCTACAGACAGCAGCAAGTGTGTGCATGCAGCAGCAGCGACGCACCTCATCTTCGCGATGGCGTTCTCTGACGCAATTGGGGAAGTGTGGTGGAAACGGCGGATCCGATAAATAGTGTGGTATACCTTAAATTGATCATTTCGGTAAATCAGGATCCATACATTAGGATCCCCTAAATTAGGAAGTCACTTTATGTCCAGTATGCTTGTCGAAGCGGATTGCGAAGTCGTTCGTCCCATTCAGCAATGGTCACCGCTTTGGTATCTGCTTCTCTTCCATGCTACCGAATGAACATTGCCATCAACGCTTGCCAGCTCTCACTCTTTCGCCTATTCACAATTTCCCACACTCACTCCACAACTAATTTCGTAAACCACCTCCTATCATCAGGAACATTGTCGAACCAATGTTGTCGAACTTCAGTGTATATGCATGGGTGATTGGAAAATCGAGGCGCCATGAGGAGGGAAGTCGCAGATCTCAGCCTTGCTGCTGCGAACTTTATTTTCCACTTTTTTTTCCTACCTCAAAAAACAAACGCGCCTAATCCTCCTCTCGCATGCACGCACGCGACTGACTGCTCTTCTTCTTACTCTCCGTCTTTCTCGTCTTGCTTTGTCCACTATGCCATCCTGACCGTCCGCTGTCTCCGACGATCTGCTCGGCAGTCGTACGTCGCTGCTTTTCTCCTCCTAACTCAGGCGTCTTGTTTCCGCTTCTTCAAGCGAGGCGACGTCAGCGCCGGATCCGCCGCCGGGTCCTCCTCTCCTTTCCGTCGGCCGCCGGCCTGCAGCATCGTTCGTCGCTAGGCACAAACATAATTACAGTTTCTGTTAAAATAAAACAACAAAGATTCATAAGTCGAACTACCACCTTCATAGCACACATGCCTTTCACCAGACAAGACAGATACAGCGTCACAAATATGCAGACACTTTCTGAGCACGCCTCTATAAAAAAAACAAGAGAAAACAATTCCGCACCTGTTGCTGCTGCTGGGCCTTCTGCTCGTCGTCGTCCTCCTGCGCGAGTATTGCGAGGCGGCGGCGGTTCTCGTGCTTGTTGTGGATCTTGTACCCGAAAACGCGCGGCACGTATAGCAGTGTAGACGGCGCCGGCTCCAGCTCTCGGTATGTCATGAAGAACAAGTGCGGGAAGGTCGTGCCAAAGTACGCGCCGTCGACTGAAAAAAATCACGAGTTAGCATCATCAATTTTAAGGAATGGAGTTTGAATTGAGCGGCTCGTACCCGCTGGGGCCTGGTAGTCTGCCACAGGGGTATACAGGTCGCGGCACTTTGGGCAGAACACCTTCATCTCCGACTTCTTCCACTCATCATGGAGACCCGCCTTTAAAAAAATAGCAGAGGGAAATCAATATGCCTGGTTGTTTACAACCATAGGGAATTTCACAAAGCTCGGCACTCACGGGGACGACAGACTGGCCGTCGCACAGCGCTCGCGGGCAGACACCAAAGTCGCCTTCCTTGTACTTTTTGAGCTGCAGCAACGAGATAACAAGAAAAGTCAGTCTTCTGGTATCAGATTTGAAATAAATAAAAGCAACGCACCATGGCGTCGAGGCCGTGCGCTGTGATGATGTAGCGGGCGTGGATAAGGCCGTAGAGCTCGGCCGCGTAAGCTGGGACGTCTTCATCGTACGGGATGTCTGCTCGTGGTCGAGACCCATCAACGCATCACATGCAAGCGTTAATAATTATTCTGCTTTGTGTTTTGTTTCCTTTCAAGAAAACATTAAAGGATAAATAATAAACGCCCACCAGCATCATAACGCAAAAAGCAAAGCAAAGCCGCGCACCTGTCATGTCGAGGATGATGTTGAGTGCATCCTGGTAGTTGGGCACAAGCGCGCGCAGGCCGTAGAGGTTGAACGAGTCCTCGATGTAGCTCTGCGCGACCTCGCAAAAGTGCTCGTTGCCGGCCAGCGAGCAGAACCACTGGACCCACTTCTCGTCCTCCTCCTCGTAGTCCGACATGGCGTTCGCTCAAGCAGAGAGCAACTAAGAAGATAGAGAGGCGGCTGACGGTTGCGTGACTTGGGCTGGCGGCGCGACTGCGGCTGCTGGGCGTGTGCGTGGAGCTCGTGCGAGCGGCGCTTTCCCAGACCAACCAGCAAGGCTTCTCGGAATCCGCTTTTTCTCCCTCACTCGCTCCCTCCCCACCCGAATACTGGCCCGCGAGAGAGTGTGTGACGACCAGGTAGTCAAACATGGAGTCCTGAGATTTCCTCTTGTTTTGCGTAAAAAGGTATGACCAAATGGGATGTGGAATAGCGAACTGTATGCAAGCGATATTTAAGGAGGTAGTTCTGGTTGTATAAAGGGATATATTCGCAGAAGAGAATGCGCAAAGGGTGGATCCCGGAAGTCAAAATTCAAAAACCAACTCGAAAATGTCATGACAGCATGGACACTTTATACAAAGGCGAGCAGCTCTCTCTTTCTAGCGGTTCTCCTGGAACGGCGCAAAGCCGATGATCTCGTGCAGCGACGCGAGCACAGTCCTCACGTAGTGCATCGCACCTTCCGTGGTCTCGCCGCAGAAGCGCACGATGACGCCGTTCGAACCCAGGGGACTGGCGGACGCAATCACACCCGGGAAGCCATTCTGCGAGGGTAAGCGCCCCTGCGGCGTGATCTCCTGTGCGTTGTGCAACAGCTTGCGCGTGCTCAGCTCAAGCAAGAGGTCCGTGATGACCTTGAGGCGGTCGCCGATCACGACAAGGAGCCCGAGAACGTGGGCCCCATACATGCGCTGGCGGAGGCTCACGTCCTCTTCGTCTGTCAGTATTGCATTTCAATCAGTCCACCGTGAGCACATGCACAATCTTTACAAGTCGTAGCATCAAACGCGTACGTACCAGCTAACCGCACGCGGTCAGTGAGCAAGCGGATGTTTTCAACGAAGATCTCGGTCGTGCTGTCGTACTCGCTAAAGTCCCAGTGCTCGTCCACTTCCATCCTGTCGTCGCGCACCGAGCCAGTCGAGATGAAGTTACGCTTCCTGCCGCTCGTGAGCCAGTCGACGAACACGAGGTTCGAGTCGGCGGCGAGGAAGAAGTCCTGCTTCTGGCGGTACTTGGCGCGCTCAAAGCACGTCACGGGGTCCGGGAGGAACGCCAGCGTCGCCTTGCTCTCGACCGTCAGCGCGAACGACTGGAGGACGTACTCGTCCTCAGCATCTGACTTGAACACCTTCGTGGTCGCTTGGGTCGCCAGCACAACTAGTGGTGAATGCAAAGAAAGCGTCAACTTTATACTGACAGCAGTTGGCTGACTGCAATCGCATCAATGGAGGTCGTACCTGTCGTGTCGGCCCCTACAGTGCAATTAATGTCGATCTCGTCTCTGCCTACAAGTCCGCCGCCATACCCAAGCGCATACTTCAACGTTGAATTAATGATTGTCATGTAAAGAGCTTGCATAAGTCATCATCGTATTGGCCAAAGTGAAGACACTCGCGTATCACGGATGGCATTCAAGATCCACACCCACTTACCGTGATGAACGTGTCGTACCCTTGGCGCACCGTGCCGCACGGGTGCAGGAACTTGAGCGGATACGTCGCGTACACGTGCGTGGGCGTCGTCCTGCCCTCCACGCGCTCGTACTTGAGCCTCCCGCGCGCCTCGTTTTGTCTTCGCAGCGTCTCAGAAGAGGCATCTGCATCTGCAACTTGTTGCGTGACGACGACGGATTCCATTGGCACCAAGACAGAGAGAGCAAGAGCGCGCAGTCCTAATGCTTCTGGATCTGCTGGCTGAATGCCAATAACCATCCGCATTTAAAGAACGTGGCTGTTTGTATGCTGTTTAACAGGCTACCACATGCTATTTAGAAGGTACATTCGAATGATGGTTTTCAGTCACCCTGAATAGAAGCCCCATCCATCACGGCGATTTTAACTTTTTATCACCTGAGGCGAGACAATCGTACTTTAACGGGATGCTTAAACCACACTGACTCTTCCCTCTATTTGATCAAAAATACCGATTATTGAGCAACGTGAACGAACGAAGAGCTCCATCCAGCTAGCTGAACGCAATCACGACGACGACGACGCTGAGATCCAGCGCTCGCTCGCACCGAACCACCGCAGGACGACGTGACCACTCTCTGCTGCTGGCGGAAGATTCGTGCTTCTGCCATCTGCACTCACTCCACAGTTCGCCTTCTTCCGCTCGAGCGCCGTGCGTCACCGTCCATCATGAGCCTCCAGCACGACGCCACTCCGGAAGCGCATGCCAAGAAAGCGCGCTTCTTCGGCGACAACCACACGGCGCCATCGCCGCTGTCAACCTCGCTGCCGCTCGACGCCGTCGAGGAGCGCAGCCGCTCGCCTCGCGCGTCCTCAGCATCCACGCCGCCGCCGACGTCCTGGATCTCGCTCTCAGACGCTGGTAGCAGCTTCCCGTCGGTGCTCACAACGCACCCAAAGCTCTCGCCGAGCGCTTCGTCGTCGTCGCTGGACATGGCGACGTATGCACCGCATATGTACGGCCAGCATCCCGAAAGCCCGAGCTTCTCGTCGTTCAACGGCATGAACGACATGGCCATGGAAGAGCGCGCCCGCCGGTTCTCCGTGTCGTCGACCTCTGGCGTCACGCTCGAAGACGACATCCGGTCGATCGGCGACCAGATGAAGCGCGTGCTCGCGTTCTGTGAGCTCCAGTCGCAGAACCCGATCCGTCTGCAGGCCAAGATCAACGATCTGCAGGAGCAGCTGCAGCTCGCGGTCGCCGAGAAGAACTACTGGATGAAGCGCTGCAAGGAGATGAGCAGCTCCAAGAGCGAGTATGCGGCTCCAGAGAGCACGGAGGTGTCAGCGGCAGCCGGTACGTTTGTATGTTATAGTTGTGATAGTGCTCTACCCGTCACTAAAGCGTGTTATGTTGCTCAGAATGCGCCAAGAAGCAGCCGCGGAGACGAACGAACTCAGAACTGATACTGATCGCTGACACGTGGGGATCACCGGGCGAAGGCATTTACAACGAAGAGACGGCGAGCTCGGCCGACAGCGTCTCGTCGTCATCGTCCTCATCCAGTGAGAGCTTGAGCATGGCGCGCTCGCCGTTCCGCCTGCTGCAGTGCTCGGACGAGCAGTGCGAGGTGTTCACGCCCATGAACCGCAGCATCCGCACGCAGCATCGAGCGCGGAACAACGTGCAGTTCATGTGGGACGAGCCGCCCAAGTCCGTGCTGATCATCAAGAAACCCAACGACAACGACGTAACGCAGACGCTCCTCCGGTTCACGAGCTGGCTGCTCAAGGAGAAGAAACTCGCGGTGTACCTCGAGCCAAGTGTTCACAAGGAGCTCACAATCGCCAACACGAAGACTTGGGACTCGGAGGAGGACTGGGACGAGTGTCAGACGAACATTGACTTTGTCGTCTCGCTCGGTGGCGATGGCACGGTGCTCTGGGTCTCGTCGCTCTTCAAGAAAAGCGTGCCACCGGTCATTTCGTTCGCCATGGGCTCGCTGGGCTTCCTTACGCCGTTTGAGACCGATGCCTACAGTGGTGAGTGGACATGTTTGACATTGTTGCTGTTGGCTGACTGTGTTGATACCTAGGAACTGATAATGTACCTGTGTGTGTTGTCTTGCAGAGCACTTGACGAGCGTCATCAACGGCGGCTTCTACATGTCGCTGCGCTCGCGCCTCGTGGGCACGATCATCCGCAAGAACAAGGAGACCGAGCCGCTCCCTTCTCTCCATGCGCTCAACGAGATCGTGGTTGACCGCGGGCCGTTCGCCGCGCTCGTGGAGCTCAACTGCTACTGCGACGGACTCGAGATCACGAAGATCGCAGCAGACGGGATCATCATCGCTACGCCGACGGGCTCCACAGCCTACTCGCTCTCTGCAGGTGGTTCGATGACCCATCCGTCCGTGCCCACGATGCTGTTTACGCCGATCTGCCCGCACACGCTGTCGTTCCGGCCGCTACTCTTCCACGACAGCGCGACGCTCAAGATCGAGTTCCCCATGTCGAGCCGCGCCGCGAGTGCTTACGTGTCGTTCGACGGCAAGAACCGTGTGCAACTCGAGCGCGGCGACTGCATCACCGTGCGCGTATCATCCTTCCCCGTGCCGTCCATTTGCCGCGTGAACGAGAACCAGGACTGGTTCGAGTCCATGATCACAAATCTCAACTGGAACCAGCGTCGTGCGCAGAAGCCCTGGAGTGCACCGACATAAGTGGCTCGTCGCCCTGTACGGTGTGTGTAAAGTGCTCTTTGTCGGAAATCAGGAAGCGTGCACAGGCCGAGCCGTGCCCAGAGAGAGTGGAAGTTTTTTTTTATAGAAAATGTAATATAAAATCCTCAGGTCGGGTTCATGATTCACTTTCTCATTCTTGCCTCAGTCTCCATGTGCCACTTGCTCAGACGCGCGAACCACTGTCGACTGTAAGGAGCAAGTCGAAGTTCACACCAGTCAGTCAATGGTTCATTATACAGGAAATTGGTACTTTCGATGCAACATTGTCTACCTTTTTGTTGGACAGTCCTGCCATTGGGGCGACCCCCAGGTCGATCTGGCGCTGCATGAGTGCGGTTTTATCGCTCTCGACCTCGGACAGTTGCGCAAGCAGCTGCTGCAGCTCGGCTGCGTGCTCATGGTTGAGCTGTATTAGCTTGGTCTCCTGGTAGTTGGCGCGCTCGACCAGCGACTTGTAGCACTCGTGGACTTCCACGCACTTGCGCTTGTACGCATCTCGTTTCTGTAGATCCACAAGATGGCATTTAGTTCCCCAACAGTATTTGAAGTCTGCTTTCTCTGCTAGCCTGTACAAACAACTCCCACCTTCTGCGTTTTGCTGAGCTCTCGCAGCGCTTTCGACAGATTGGCACGCGCTTCGTGCTTTAGCGCGGCTTTCTGACTCCGGTAGTCGTTCTCAAGGCTTGACATTTTCCGCTGTTGATTTTGAATCGTCAAATGATGCCAAACAGGCGATCAGAGTTTATCAGGTCGACGTGCGTATGTTGGTTGAGACTGAAGCAGACCCCGCGCCTTCGTACCTGGAAATCGCGTGTCGAAGTCGCGAGGTTTTCTTTCTCCTTCTCCAGCTTCTCAGTTAGTAACGCAAAGTCCTGCTCGACGTACTTGAGCTAATTTTCAGAGGTTCGTCCGTCCAATGACCAGCAGCTATTAGACTCAGCAGTGTGAACCTATAATTAATGGGAATGCGCACCTTTGCCTCCATCTGATCCTTCTCAAGCTGGATGTCCTCCTGGTACTGAATCACCTCCCTGTTCAATAATTCAGTAGTAAGGAAACCCTCAGTCATGTCCACATTCAAGAGGCTGCTAGGCGCTTGTGCTCAGCCAACCGATGCTTTGTCTGAAGCGTGCGGTAGTCGTTTTCCACCTCCTTGAGCTTGGTGCGCAGCATCACGCACTCGGATTTCATGCGCGCGAGCTATGCCATCACATTGTTTGTTTATATCGTGAGGATGAAGCACCATGAGGTTGTACTAAATACGACGCACCAGTTCTTGCGAAGAGCTCTGCTTCACCACGAAATGCTCTTTCTCCGCCTCGAGCGACTGCAGTACCTTGCGGATGGACTCGTTCTCGACTTGGAGCTTGTGAAGCGTCTCCTCTGCTTCGTGCTGCGCTTGCCGCATCACTTCTTCGCGATGCGCAGTCTGAGCACCCATAGCAACAATTTAGGAGTCAGTGAGCCAAAAATATGTGCGTCAGCTGTGCCAACCTTTTTCTCCAGCTCGACGACAAGCGAGCGGTATTTGTCCACTTCGTCTTCGCGCGTTTTCAGGAGCGCAGTGTACTCGGCAGTGCTGATTTCACTCGCTCGTGCCTGGATTAAGTCTGCGGACGACTTCTGAGCCAGCGCCTCGGCAGCCTGAAGCTTGAGCATGAGCTCGTTCACGCGATCCTAACCAGAAACATTCTCTATAAGCGCACGATGAGACACCAATAGAATCCTGGTAGCCGACTCACCTTTAGTGCCGCCTGCTCTCTCTCCCAAGCTGACCGCTCTTCTCGCAGCCTGGGCGAGCATACAGATTCACAAGAATCATCGTGAGTATACGACCAAATACTAACCGCTGACATTAGACAAACCTAATCGCACTTTGACGTGACTGAGTTGTGGCTGCTGAGCACCAGTGAGTCCTTCTGCTTGATCTGGTCACGCAGACTCTCGCTTTCGGAGCCCAACTCGTGCAGTTTCGACTGCGCTGCGTCCCATTTTGACCGATACGACTCGCATTCGTCTTTCAGTTTGGCCATTTGCCGCGAAAGCGCCTTGAAATCGAGCTCCATGCCCGCGTTCTTGGTCAGCTCGTCCGCCAATCGAATCGCAGTCTCGCTCCTCTCGCGCTCCGAGAGTTCGTGGGCTTGCATGATCTCATCACGGGCTTCCTATTATCATAGTACACAGAGCTCAGACGCGTCCACCGCATCGCGAGCTGTATCGAAACATGCCCGCTGCACTCACTCGGAGCTCTTCATGGAGCAGCTTTATCTCCACAACTGCAGCCTGCTTCTGGTGTTCCAACTGCCGAATGTGCTCCACGTTACTCGAGTCTTGCGCTCGTTCGTCCGCCTCCTGCAGCTTTTTCTTCAGGTCCGTCATCTTCATTTCGTACGTTGCGTGGACACATTCCATCTCGTTGCCCTATAGAAAGAGCATACCAGAGGTGAGTCTCAGTGGTGCACTTCAAACACTAGACAGGGCAGGTTGCGATTGATTAGCCCCAACCTGGTCGATCGAGAACTGCTCGTACTCGGTCTTGACGATTTCGTATTCTCTGCGCAGGTTGAACGCAAACTGCCGGTGCTTCTCGATCTCGTCCTGTAGACTTTCGACTCGCTGCTGATGCGGCCCTTCAAGCTCCTCCTGGATCTTGAAGCGGAGCTGCTCGAGGTCCTTCGGAGGGGCAAACTTCTTCTGGAGGTTCTCGAACGCGCGCGCCTTCGCCTCCAGCTGCCGCTTCCACTTGGCGATCAGCTCTTCATGCTTCTTGTCTGATTCGATCTGTCCAGATGTATTCACACACACGTTAGCCGTAGTCATCATACCCATAAACTGCATGAACCAGTTGCCAGCCTGACCTTTTGCTCGGTCTCCTGCATCAGCACGAGCTGCAGCTTGTCACAGCGGTCGTGCAGGCGCTTCACCTCGTCTCTCAGCTACAATTCCATATCAATACACGACACGTAGCAGCAATGGACACATGACACCACGTGAGCCAGGATCATAGGCATTGCCCGTCGCAACAGTGCAGTGCACATGGCTTCACTTTGCATTCCGTACCTTGTTGTTGTTGTGCTGGAGCCCATCGCGCTCCCGCTGCAGCACCTGACTGAGCGCCGCGGTCTTCTGCAGATCTGTGTTGAGGTGCACAATCTGCCGCAGCAGGTCGTCGTAGCGCGACGGCGCTCCAGTGTGCTGCGCCTGCGGTGACTCCATCATATTGGCCGAAGTAACGTGACGTTTGGTGTCATGATCCGATTCGAGAGGGAAAACAGGATTTGGCTCGAAAATTATAGTTTGGCGAATGTTTCATATTTTGATCAAGTGAGAGTGGATAAATGCTTCTTTGATGACTTGGCTAAAGTATGCTCATGTTGTGATTTGAGCAATTTTTTAGATGCGCTTTCTTGTACTAGATCTGGAGTTATGAATCGCCATTCAAAGACCAAGATAAAAGGCGCACTTTTGGAAATCGAGCCCGCTTTTAGTGCTTTTCCTCTCCACACCAACCAATTGAGCTGTTTGAAACGACACAAAGCGCCGCACAGTCAGTCAGTCAATCAGCCAGTCGCTCGCGCAAAGCAAGCAGCAAGATCGATCGATCATCAGCACCATGGCCGGCCCACAGAAGCGCAAGTGAGTGTGCGCGTCTCTCTCATCCTCTATGTTATGTGTGTGTGATGCAATTGCTAACGCGTGCTCTCTGCAGGTTGAACACGCCAGCGCCAGCTGCGGCGAAGAGCTCCAAGTACGAGAAGGCTGCTGCTAAGCAGGAGCCACGTGTCGCCGCCTCCAAGGCGCAGCTCTTCGACTCAGACGAGGAAGAGCAGGACGACGACGGCGAGGAGGAGGACGATGATGATCAGGAGGAGGAAGACGACGACGAGGAAGAAGGCTTCTCGGACTCGAACAAGAACTGGCTGAAGCTTAAGAACCGCAACGGCAGCGACGATGACGAAGACGATGACGACGAAGAGGTCGATGAGGGCGACGAGGATGATTTCGAGCTCGACATTGAACGCAAGGCGCGCCTGTTGGACGAGGAGGAGGCGCTCCAGGCTGAAGAGGCCGACGAGGAAATGCGTCTCAACATTGCCAACAACGAGCCGTACCACCTGCAGGACGAGGATGAGATGGACGAGGAGGAGGCCTCGGACCCGGCCGAGATCTACCAACGCATCAAGGATGTGATCGAAGTGCTTGCGCACTTCAAGGACCGTCGCGAGCCTGGCCGCTCGCGCGTGGACTACGTCGAGACGCTCGCAAAGGACATCGCCAACTACTTTGGCTACAACCGTGAGCTCATCGACATGTTCATGAAGATGTTCTCGCCGGCCGAGTGCCTCGAGTTTGTTGAGGCAAACGAGCAGCCGCGTCCGCTCGTGATCCGCACGAACACGCTCAAAGCGAGACGTCGCGACCTCGCACAGGCACTCATCCAGCGCGGTGTGAACCTCGACCCACTCGCCAAGTGGTCCAAGGTCGGCCTCAAGATCTACGACTCGCCTGTGCCAATTGGTGCCACGCCAGAGTACCTCGCCGGCCACTACATGCTTCAGTCGGCGTCCTCGATCTGCGCCGTCATGGCGCTCGCGCCTCAGCTCAACGAGCGCGTGCTGGACATGGCTTGTGCGCCAGGTGGAAAGACCACGTACATCGCGCAGCTCATGAAGAACACGGGCAGCATCGTCGCGAATGACCTGAAGAAGCAGCGTCTCAAGGCCACGGTGGCCAACCTGCATCGTCTCGGTGTGAAGAACACAACCGTGTCGTGCTACGACGGCCGCAAGGTGCCAACGCTTTTCAAGGGCTTTGACCGCGTGCTCCTGGATGCGCCGTGCACTGGCATGGGCGTGATCGCCCGTGACCCTTCCATCAAGACACAGAAGAGTGAGAAGGACGTGCTTCGTCTCGCGCATCTCCAGAAGGAGCTCCTGCTGGCTGCCATTGACGCCGTCGACGCCAAGTCCAAGACCGGTGGCTACGTCCTCTACTCGACGTGCTCCGTCATGGTCGAGGAGAACGAGTCGGTCGTCGACTACGCGTTGCGCAAGCGCTGCGTGAAGCTCGTGGAGACGGGCCTGGACCACGGCAAGCCGGGCTTCACCCGCTACCAGCAGCAGCGTTTCCACCCGTCGGTGAGCCTCACGCGTCGGTTCTACCCGCATGTGCACAACATGGACGGCTTCTACGTGGCCAAGTTGAAGAAGTTCGCCAACACAACGCCCGCCGAGGAGGACGAGAAGAACAAGACGATCGACGAGAAGGAGGAGGAGGAAGAGGAGGCCAACCAGACTAAGAAGCAGAAGAAGAAGGCCGCCAAGGCGCTCAAGAAGGCCTCGGAGGACGTCGACGCCCAGGTCGAGCAGGAGGTCGCGAGCGACGACGACATTGAGCCCCAGGCCGAGGAGAAGACCATCGAGCGCCCCGCCAAGAAGCACAAGAAGGACGACGGCAAGGGCGGCGGCAAGAAGGGTGGCAAGAAGGGCAACAGCAACCCACGCAAACCGCGAAAGAATTAGAGTCTGCATTTCCTGTTTATATCCATCCATCCTTACCACGAATTGCCTCTGACTCCCCTTTGATTGGAACCTGCTTGTCAATGCCCATCAATTGGTCTGCAGCGCTCTCTCAGTCTCTAGAAATCAATCCACACACAGCCCCATTCGCCCCATTCTCCTGTTGAAGAATCACTGGCCCGAAAATGGGTTGATCTGACCATCATTCACAAAAGTGCGAGCAAGGTTTTATGAAATGAATCGAGGTTTATTTCAAATTTGGTAAGGTTTTTTAAAGGTGCAGCTTCTATGACCAGCACTCTCACCAGAGGGACCAAAGGTGAGCAATTCCGCATTCCCATTCCTCATTTCCGAATTCGCCTTCCAGTGCCCAAGTCTCCACCAGTTCCAGCCTCCAGCCCAACACGCGAGGATGACGCTTTTCACACGCTCCTGAGGACCAGAACTCGTCACAAGTGCAGCACCCTTCTACTATGGCGCAATGTGCTAGCTCCGAGCACAGTCACGACGCAATGGCTCGTGCGCGTCCAGTCCAAGCGACCTCCAAGACAGCCAGCAGCAATTCCCACTCAATCGAAACTGATCCGAAAGTGCTGTCTGTTGAGG